>JAHZNC010000931.1:0-14181 GCA_027744095.1 Zhuqinia jingwanae
TACTTTCAATTTCTCTTTCTGCTGCTGTTTCACTGAAAAAGCTGAAGAGTCGAGCTTGTTCTGGGCCCAGTTACCGGGGAAAGGCTTACATATAATAATGCAGAAGCATACGCATACCATATTGTATAGAAACACTTCAATTTATATACATCACTGTAACAGCTTGCATTATCGTCATTGAATATCTTGAGAAAAAAAAACTTTATTCCTTCGATTCTTCAACTGACCAGCCATAAAGTACTGTAAAGAAATTACATGCGCCGAATAAAGGAATAATAACATGAGTCATTATCATCAGTTATCGTTATCACATGGAACAGGGTGCTCACTCACCAACCTGCCAAATCTGCAGTGGTGTTTATACGGTCAGTAAATTTAACGCATGCAGGAAATTAGATATGTTTGTATGATAACTTTTAACATTGTTAAGAAGCACGGTGGAAAATTTCGATTTTATTTTGATTATAAAATTTACCCAAGTATGCATTCCCCATGTATTATTCTGACTGCCAGCTACACAATATGTGTAGCATAAAATTTTAATACTTAAGGAAATGATATTGATAAATTTACAAATATTTTATTGAAAGACTTGCTGATGTTGACTATGAATATGCCACACGTTTACCGATGAAATATTTCCCATGCACAATATGTCTCGTAAAATAATTTATTATCCTCTTATATTTCTGTGTACTAGGTAATACCTAGTAGGTATGATATATAAGCTCATCCCAGCTTTTGTCTGGTGTCATTGAGCTTCCTTCCATTTTCTGCATGGATGGCGGGAGTTGTCACCGTGCATGACACATTTTTGTTGCTTCATATCCTCATCTCATCATCTTTTTTTTTGAGCATATTGCTTGTACAACAGCAGTCGGAGAGATGAACCATCATAATAATGATGACATATTCATGTATGTATGAAATTTTGTTGGTGTTTTCACCTGGGACAAACTGGGTGGGAGGGTGGTAGTCCTTTTGCGATGAAGGAAAAGGGAAAGTAGATGGAGCAATGTAAAATAGGGAAAATGACGCAAACGCTGAACCATAAGACTGTACTAGCAGCAGCAGCAGCAGACTAGTGTATATGCATATTATTGATCCATCAACAACATCAGAATATCACATCAGCACAACACACTTTGCCACATAGTCCCCGTTTCCCAACATACCTAATATTATAATGTTATTCATACATAAATACTTTTAAATATGAATAAATATTGAAGGGAAAAAAGTTGTTAAAAGAAGTATACAGAATATTTTAAAGGATACCCTGTTATCTTTGAATAATAATACAAAAATGTAAAATGTAAAAGGAAATATGGAAAAGGAGTTTTTCTTTTCATCAAAAACCATCCTTGCTTCCAATATAGCTGCTACATATATATAGCAGTAGAAAAAAACATGAAAAGAAAAGGTAACCCAAAGCAATTCAAGCATACGATACCATCGCGGCATCGAAAGCATGAAGAAAGCTGATATCAGCAGCTTTCCTGCCTTTAGCAATTTTACAAACTGGAGCACAGACAAAGACATAACATTTATATATGAGCTGTTATATATTTGCCTGAAATAAAATCAACAAGACAAGCTTGTGTCTGCATGTCAACCATTACGTATACATTTCTCGCTGTTCATAAATAATTGACATGTTTGGATTGGAATTAAGCATCCAATTTTGTGGTACAAACACTAAGAACAATATGTATCGCACCAAAAAAAAATGGTAACCTACCTATTAAATTGTATGTTATTAACTGTGTTTGATATGCATGGTTTTGTTCAACCAACTCTAAAATGACAAGGAAGACAAAAAAGGAGGAGGAAACGGGGAAAAAAGAGGAAGGATATACATGTAATAATTGTTGACATTTATCTCGTTAGTTGAGACCAGCCCAGCGGCAAGCAATCAACAAGCTACACGAAGTAATGAAACAAAACTTGTTGTTATCTATAATATCCAGCATATTGTACACAGCAGCAGTTTAGTTAATTAATTTATTATGTTGTGGTAAAATACCTCTGGTTTCGTTTTCCGAGCTACACAGTAGTTGTCATTCTGTGGTTTTTTCTCTCTTTTCCTGTCTGAATAAAATAAAAAGCACGACTGCACACACTATAAGAGGATCATGAATGAAAATGAATGAAAGCAGAACATGTTTAAAGAGTTGGGAAACCACTTGTTGGTTTTTGGGACATGTACAATATATGTAGGTATTTGAACGAATGAGCATAAGTAACAAGTAACAACGTAACCTACCTACGTACAAAAAAGTACTCAAGTCAAAATAAAAATTTGTTATATTACGTGCGCAAAAGGGTTTCATAATAATACTTTTTCAAACTTTTCCCATTCTTTTGCCAGTTTCTTGACTAAACTAAATTTTTAATGAAGCAATGTTGATTCGATTACTGTGTTGTGTTTTTTAGATTGCAATTGAATAGCTGGCAGGCTACTTAAGTTACCTAAACTTGTTGATTGTTTCTTGAATTTTACATGAAGACAAACAACAAACTATTTTTTTTGTACTACTTGCGTCATCAGCAGAATGAAATTGGAGTAATTTTTAGTTTGCACAGTTGGCACAATCAATTCCAGAAAGCAATTATTTCTTTTGTGTAAGTTGAGGATGAAAAACACGACAAGTTAATATCTTTGTTTGACAAAAGTGGAAACTAAAAGAGGACAATAAAACATGTACACGAACATTTTGAATGTGAAATTGTGAAGGAATGTTTGGTGAGATATAAATTCTGGGACGAGCCAGTTTTTCTTGGATTTTTTTTATTGTGAAATAGACATTAAATCAATAATCTTAAATGCAAAGTTTGAAATTATTTTTATAACCCGTTTAACTCCAACATGTGACATGACAGTCTTGTATAGTTTATGCATGTTTCCCTGGGATGCTTAGGTATGCATGCATAACAAAATGCATAATGTTTGCTATTATGACTAAAGTTTTAATGGCAGATTTGGAATTATCATCATTTATTAATTATTATCTATATTGAATTTCGAGTGCTTTTATTGGCTAAATTTTGCTGGTAACCTTAAATACGGATAATACTTAATACTGTGCTGCATAATTTGATAACACATTTCATACGTTCGAGTAATTATTTGAATTTTACAAGAGATATTGGCGTTTCAAATTTCAGATGAAGTAGGTACCGTATATACTCGAGATGGTAATATTATTACCCTCATTAGACATATTCTCACGTTACCTAAAGTTTCGTGAAGTAGATGCATGCTTTGAAACAACATGTTTTACGGAATTTTTCCATTCTATTTGTAAGGCAGTAAGATAATAGGAAATTTAACATAGTTACCATTTTATTTTGAAGGTTGATTCTTGCTGTGTTTTTAAGAAATTAATAATAACTTGATATTATGAGAAAGTTGATAAATGAACAAAAACAAGTGTTCCCAATCACCAATACGAGCGTATAGGATTGTATATTCGTCTCTGCATGAGATTGCGATGAGACGTATCGTATGATACGAAAGGAAACACAGTTGTTTGTAACGACGTAAAATAAAGAGCTATAATAAGTGTTAATTTTTTAAATACTCCATTGAAAAAACTCCACAATTCGAAATCGTTGTCGAGTTGTCATGTAGACAGACAGACAGAGTCTGATTTTGATACTAACTCTAGGGTTTTCAACTAAAAAGTGTTTGTAATATTTATATAAAATTTAGACAATCACAAACGCAAAGTTCTTAGAAATGCATACATCATATTTCCCATTTTTAGCCATCATTACCATGAACAACAAAAACGACCCCCGAAAATGGTGGAAACAGTTTTCCCCGTAAAAGTGTACTGTTGCGGTTTTAATGAGATATCTAGATAATGATCTTTCTTTCTGCTTGTTTGTGTTAAAGCCGCAACAACAGCAGCCCCCAAAATTAGATGAAGAAGCATCATCAAGCAAGTCACAGGAAAAGAAATTTTCGAAATAAAGGTCTATATATATAACTTGCATGTATTCTTCCTTTCTCTTTCCCGCAAGCTTAATTACTTTCCCAGCAGCTCCAGCAAAACACAATTTATAAAATACTTTTGGCCGAAAATATAATGATTGTAAAATAATAAAGTTCATTCACCTTGAAAAATGAGGAAGGGCATTTTATAAAATACACACATATTTATACTGTCGACATTCTATCTGCGTTTCGTCTAAAATCTTGTACTGGGCTGTTCCACTCTAATTTTCAATTCCAACCGGGTAGTTTCTTTTGTGCAAAAGTAAATAATGAGGAGAAACAAACAAGGAGTCGAGTAAGTTTCCACAATCTTTTGCTAAAGAAATGAGAGTTTTGCGATTTTCAAAAGAAGCCACTTGACTATATACATGTATGTGCGCAGATGAAAAAGTTTTTTCCACTTGAAGATTCACAACCGTATATTATGCAAAGGAGGTGGTGTGATGTTGATGATGTATCATCGTATCCAAAAAAAAATATGGAGATTAAAAAACAGAAACATTGTTGGAAAGCACCATAGAAAGCAAAAAATATTTTATTAATGATTTGAGATAAGGCAGGATCCAGTATTTTTTTTTTAAATAAAAGCCAAGGCAACACAATCCATTTATGTACAAAGTTAATACGGAATGTCTTTCCTACCCATTGTGCATTGGGGCATAATTCATACTGAGAATTTCACAGTATTATAAAGTGTGTGTGTGTGTGTGCATCATCAGCAGAATGTACAAGTACGTAGGTGACATACATTCACAATTTTAACATGTTTTAACAGTAACAAGATCGAGAGTCCGTAAGGAAGGAAATAGGAAACTATGTATATGTATACGTTTTCATTAATGTAATGCGCGGAAATGGTCTTTAAAAGGATGAAATTTATGGTTGCTTTGATGTTTGTATTTATTTCTCTGTTGTTGCTGTTGTGTGATTTTATATTTGTATGCGTTACTTGATATTACGTTACAATACCCAAAAAATGCGTTGTGTTAAATCTCTATCAATGGTGTTGTGTGGAAAGTTTCAGAGTTGGAAATATGGCTGATATGCATTAGCTTTTTTTCTAGGAATTGTGTCCACAGTTTTGACTAAAAGGAATGGCCGTTAGGTATCTATATGATGTATTGTCAGACACATGGATGGAGATTCTCCATTGGAAAATATTAGCATATTACCACAAGAGACAATAGAGAAATCGAATGATAGTGAGAGATGTTTTTAAAGCGGTTCAAATCCCATTATTCCTGTGATTCAAGAGAAAGGCTATAGGGGTGGTTGGTATCAAACAAAAGGAAAACACAATGTGGATTAACTGAGGAATAACAAGGAAAACGTTAAAAAAAATGTTGACAACCACAAACAACAACACTGCATTGTTGTGTGTTGTTGTTCCAGGAAAATACTCTTACAGGGCCTATGTATGTACATGGCATCTGAATATTATGTTAATGTAACCGAGTGCGATCTATTTCAAATCATTGAAAATCATATTCATTTCAGGTTACTCATTTACTTTTATCATTGGAAGGAGGAAGCGGGTAGATAAGCAGGCTGGAAGACTAGATGCATCCGTATAATTGGCAGGAAATGGGTATAGTAACTGCTAATGATGGTATTTAGCTAATATGCAGCATTTAAAATATGTACACGTATAGCATTAGCATTACTATTATTACCCGCTGCAAGGATAAACGTTATATAACTTCTCGTAAATTTTGCACATGTTCTCAACCCTGGAAAAAACAAAAATACATACATACATACTCATAGTAATTGTATGTAATCTGTGCCCATCAATCTCATCTTTCTTTCTCTACCATATCAATAAATTCCAGATAAAATAAGCAAATAAACAAGCAGTACATAAGTAGCAGCTCAAAACATGTTTGAGCGGCTGTGTACCAAGAGAATTGCATCAATGTTGGAAAATAAAATACTAGTAGAAAATATATAGGTCCTTGTGCACTCCCAATTAAATATCAATCAAACTGTCTCGGGTGATGGGGAAAATGACACGTACACAAAAAACAACATGATTCCTCGTGAGTTTGATCGTGGCAAACTAGTATTTTTAAATTCAAGCTGCATTTTTTTCCATGCATGTTTCGTATAACATTTGTTTAGATATGATTATAGTAAGGACTACATTTGCCCTTATAACGAATCGTTATTAACGATCCGGAGAAGCTTGAATGAATAACGGATCTACATTTCTCCTTTAAACCTACCTAACCTTCCACAGTAAACACGTATTTACTTTGTACAGTTTTTTTCTGCAGTATTAAACAAGTACGTAAAACAGCCTAATAGTCTCTGCCAGCTGTATAATATAGAAAGCTCTTAGATCTGAGCAAATATTTTTTTTCAAATTTGTTGACAAGATTGAGCCGCCCTTCGAGAAAGTAATTAAGTTGTTGTATATATGCAACTGATTTACTTATTTTGCTGCCCTCCCAGAAAAACTTTGAAACTAGACTTTCAAACAATTTGTTTTTTTTTGTCATCACATCACATCACCATCAGACAAACTTACAAGCAAGTGAGTAATAAAGTAGTTCTTGGAAACTTTTTTTTCTCCATTCTAAATTAACTTGGTAATTACTTTTTGAGACTGAAAAACTATATTATATGCTTAGTTTTTACTTGACTTTTAAAATTGATGGTTCTGGGGCATTTTGATAATGCGTCACTATCAGAGTAACCCTTTCGACAATTTCAATTTACAACTTTTGGAGAATCAATAAACACAATTAATGGCAAGCAAAACTAAAGCTAATTTACATGTATTTCGATAAATATTGCGAAAATTCTACAAAATTGTTAGATACATATATTTTCAAATTTCTCGTAAAGGCATTTTATCACAGTGATCTCATATATACCTAATACTACATGTTTATTCAAAATATCCCACACATTCTTTGAATAGCACAAAACATGCCGACTTTTTGAGGCACTATGAGAAACGCATACAAAAAAGTTTAATATCTTACCTTGTGTTTGTTTTATACTGTGTGTAGTGCACTGTTATAAAATACCTTGTGCAAGGGATGATGTCTTGATGACGATGATGAATTTCTTACCACATACACCACACTTTATATACGCTTCACTAAAATTTCACTTTGTTTTATTTTGTATGTCCATGGAAGATAAACCACAACAAACACACAGAGAGGAACAACACACCGGACAGCTTTCCATTAACAAAGTTCAAGGGTCAGCAAGCATATAAATTTCCTTTGATGCCATACCACAGAGGAAACAACAAGCCAAAAGTGAAGGATATTTGTTTGTTTCCTGTATTCCTCTTATAGTACAGTAGATGATGCTATTTTTTGCAGTGAGGAGACAATAAGGAAGAAAAAATTCAATTAAACCTTAATGTCAGGAAACGAATAAATGAAAAAGCAAAGAGAAAAAAAACAACAACGTTGCAATGAGAATTAAAAACGAGAATATTACTCTTTCCCACGCACCATAAGTTTTTTTCCAATGAATTTCACAAATTGTAATTACGTATTTTTATACAAATATGTACGTATACAGAATTTTATACTCTGGTTTAAAAAAAATTCGGATAATGATTTTGACTGGAGGAGTGGTTGGTTTGAAATGGGATGGAGGTGACCTTGCGTCGCTAATGTTCAATAATAATATCCGCTGTCACTGTCTTGTCGGTCAAAAATGGAAATTGGAGGAGAGAGATGGAGAGAAAAGGCAAAGACTTGTGTTGGTGGAAGCTCCTCTTTGTAATTTCCGGCAATGATGAAATGATGATAATGCTGCTTTTGATATCAAAGATAAAGGTACAGTCATACAGTATGTTTTAGCGGAAGTGGAACTTACTCAAAAGATGATAATAGAAATTTTGAAGTCTTTCTGTTTCCTTTTTTTAATAATTCTTCCTTGTGATGCTGGTGGGTTTTGTAACACTCTCTGGCTACATATTTACTGAAAATACTTTGTACTTTTTCTCTAAAAATGCAATGCAATGAGAGAACTATATATAAAGATTCTCTGAAGCAAATCCAGCTTATTTTTCGGCTCACTGTGTTTTCATAAAAACAGAGTTACTGAAGGTTGGAAGTGGTTCTGCATGTGTGTGTGTGTGCTTTACAAAGATTTGAATGAATTAATGTCATCAGATGAGCATGTAAAAGCAACTACTTGTATGTGCATGGGTGCATGCATGGAACTCAAATCCCCTTGAAAAAAACCCAACACCAGGATGAACCCGTCACTGCTGTTTTCTCAGTTTTATTATTTGGAGTCATTCTAGCAACCGCCGCAGCTTTAAAATGGTCACTGAACCAAAAGTCACTTGATGTGCTTTTTTTTAGCTTTAAAGTTTCAACTTTTGTGTGGGGAAGGGAGTATTCAAGATTGAATAAGAAAAAACTACATGTATCAAATTCAACTGTCTGTCCACGTCTAATTTTAAGAATTAATTTTGTGGCAAAAGGAGGACGTATATGTATGTATGTTGGATGTTGATGCAGGTCTTTAGACGTTAAACCTCTTTGTGGATGCAGACGACGACAACAGCATGTCACTTGTCAACTCTTGTACGCAACAACAGCATACTGGAATAAAAACACAAATGAGTTTGGTTCACAAAAAGAGATTTAAAAAAAAGTCATACGCTCTGCTTGTTCTGTCCAATAATAATGTCAATTTTAATCAATTATTGTGTTGTGTTGTTTAGCTTGATGACTATAGAATAAGTCAAGAGAGAATGCTGTTGGCAAAAGAGAACAAAGTAAAAATTGTGAAAGCTGCTACCACTATATATTATACTGCAGCTTTGTAGTGTGTGAGAGTAGAGTTTAGAGGGAGAAAGTTGTGTTGTTACTGCTGATCCGGTGAAAGTTGTGGCGACACTGGGTAAGGACGCAACCATGCAATCAGTATATCTACTGTTACTCATCCTGAAGCATGCCTGCCTAGAAATAATATGGCTTCTTTCTATCAGAGTCCAGAGAAAAAAGGGAGAGAAAGCTTTGATGGTGGTGGTGTTGGTGGTTGTATGCATGGTGGAGTGGAGGTGGATATATGATGATGGCAAGGAATATTGTTATCAAGAGCAGAACTTTTCTTGTTGCACTTTACACTCGTGTGCACATGTACAATAATACATTAGCTGACAGCAGCATCACCAGAGAGTTGAAAGTGGAATCTCTGGTGGTGGTGGTGTTGGAGGGGATGGATGTTGTGTTCAGTTCAGTGATGATGATTATGATGGTGATCATAATGGGGAATGCAGTTAGTGAGTGGTGAGAGGGACAGGCAATAAGCGTGGATGAGTGTGAATGTGAGATGCTGCTGGTTGTGGATGCTCATTGTGGAAAGAGGATTTCACAGCTGGAATGAAAGCAATTTCTTGTATTTTTTACAGAAGAAATTAGTTTGCTCTCTGCTCTATCCCCTTTTTCTCTCAAGTCTTGCAAAAAAGCTGCATGTGCTTTTATATCCAACCAAAGGCATTCACAGTGTGCGTGGTTTATTAACAGTTGAGCTAAAAATTTGATGTAATTGGAATTGAACATGGGTTGAGAGTGCATAGCTGAAATAAGAGTTTTAATGACAAAACGTGATGTTGTCAGAGCTTTGGAATAGGGGGTTTTGTCGGTTGGACCATGATGAATAAAGCAGCAGCAGTAATGAAACGGTTACATATATCATGGTCATCCGCCAAAGTATGTGTTTTCCACTTTTGCCAACAAGTGGAAAATGGCACAGGGGGTTAAAAAGTACTATACATGCTAATTAAATTGTTATAGTAAATACACTGCTGTTAAAAGTGGATATTACCCATGCATGTTCTTAAAGCCCAACATATAATTTTATGTCGCATTTGTTAGTGTTGGTTAATCAATTTTGTTACACTTTGCCCCGTCATAGTTGTTCCAATGTTAGGGATATGCCAAGGAATTTCACAATGCCCCAAAGTAAAATTTCTCGCATATAGCTTTCAGAGAATTTATATCCTATATTATCCCCAATCCCCAATCGGCATACACATAATGTGCATAACATAATATAAGATTAGTTGAGAGATCAGGTCAAAACAAAAGGATAGCCAAATAAAAACGCAGAGAGATACGTTCATAAGTTTTAACACATTATCACCAATCCCCAATCGGCATACACATAATGTGCATAACATAATATAAGATTAGTTGAGAGATCAGGTCAAAACAAAAGGATAGCCAAATAAAAACGCAGAGAGATACGTTCACAAGTTTTAACACATTATCCCCATCTGCACGGTGGATCCGTAGTTGTAGATCCACACACCAGTAGTAGTAGCCTCTGAAAGTATTGAGTTGAAAAGAACGTTGATCCGAGAGAAGGCGTGCAGTTCGCAGCCCATCTGAAAACGGATAGAGAGGTATGAAAAAAAACAGCTTATCCGGATGTGTATCATTTTTTGTGCCGTGATGATGATGAGCATATATTTACTTATTAAAAGCACACTGATGTGAAAAAAGGCTATGCACACATAATATATAGGCATATATTATGGTCTGGGTAATATGTGCATAACATGTGTATAACATGAGCATACATTAAAACATTATTTCACAGNAACATGTGTATAACATGAGCATACATTAAAACATTATTTCACAGAAAAGGCCAGTCAGTAGTACTTACATGAATGTACTAACGCAGAGAAGTAACCTCAATAATCTCACGTATTTTTTTTACTACAGAAAAGCACACATAGCAAACAGAGAGTAATAAACACATGTAATTTTTTCACATCTCAGAAAGCACACAGCAGCAACAGCATACAATTTTGTATTTGTTTTACTGCTTGTTGTTGTTAACGTGCACATTTACACAGAGCCTAGCCAATATTGAGCAAATAAACACTGGGCAACTACCACGAAGAAATACCGTCATGTGTAGGTAGGTATGTATATATGTACATGTGAATGTCTGTGCTATGTTGTTAGTCTGATTGTGATAATAATGGTGGTAGAAAAGCATATTATGTACGTAGTCAACAAAGCAAATATTCAATGAGGAAGAAGCACTATATAACATGATACCAATTTTAGAATAATCTTTCACACATATAATTTATCAGGATGAAGATATATGTATGAACAATGGAGATGTCTACATGTAATGTGAAACCTGTGCATATGTACTATAGTAGTAGTATGTATGTAAACGGCATTATATGCTCATGTCATCATGATGAACCTCGCTCTTTTCTGCACAACAAAAAATCTAAAATAATAACATTAATACCTACCAAAATGCAAATGCTAACCAGCACATGAAAAGAGAAAAAGATCACAAGGCGACATCATTCAATTTTCATACAACTCTGCTGGTTGTAGTATTTTATTGTATTTTGTATTTAAGTTGAATCAAATGATGATGATGGGCATTGAGCAAGTGTGCATGCATAATATTAATGTATAATGTATGGGCAAGATATTGTGGCCAGATTAAAAAGCTCTCCTCTCTCTCTCTTTCGTCAACCCTTTTTTTTCTACAAAATAATAATATGTGTAAATACGTTGACTGTTGACGATAGAGATATATATTATTATTATTATTATTGTGAGATAAGCAGGCCGTGTATGATGTGCGTTGCTCTTTGCTCTCCATATATTATCATATCGTCTTTAAAATGACTATGTCTCAAACTGAAAGCTGTATACCTTCACATTCACGAGTAAAAATGTTTGCTTTGAAATTGACTAGACAAAATTTTTTTTAATCCTTTTCGTCCTTCCACCTTCAACCCCACCACCACCACCACTACTACTACTATTTATAATGCTGGTGTGCGTGCGTACGTGTGTGTATTGAGAATATTAAGTCCACATCACCACAAGTCAACTGAACAAAATTTCTAGTGCCTGTCTATATATGTGTACTTTACATTACATATATTATATATAGCTTCTTCATAAATCCTGATGCTCTATTATAAGTAATATGTTGTACTTGTATTTACGTGTAGCATGTTGTAGATCTTGTGCTTGTTTTGTACATAGAGAGAGACAGACAATGCAATCCCATCGTCTGAAAATTGTTATGAGCCTTTTTTCGTCCCTAAAAGCAGCCAATTATCCTTATTATTTCTCTAACAATTTTATTTTTTTATTTTTTTCATGAAAATCCTCGTATGCATGTGCAAGTATGCAGCAAACAACCATTTGGGCTCAGGCTTGTGAATTGTCTGTGATGACGATGATGATGATGATGACTGTTGAGCTTTACAAGAGCTTCCTTCTCCCATTCGCTCTCTCAAGCCCATTTCTCTCTCCAAATTAACTATCTATCTATCTAACTATTATAACAACGTCTATCATAGATATGTGGATGTACTACTTGGATCTTCTCATCCATCCACATGCATATTGTGTGTATATATATATACAAAATTGAACATATAATTTTTGGTCTCTCAAATTCAAAGGATAAACCTTAATAAACCGTCGGCTGAGTGGATTTTTGGATTGGAATTGGGAAGCAGACAGGCACCATCAAAAAAGAGCCAGTCAAGTAAAAAAAGAAGAGCCACACCATGAAAAAAAATGGTTTGCTCCTGTAATAGCAATAACATTATCAACAACAAGAGGAGCAGCATTTAAAAATGTGTTAAATGTATTAACATTTTTAATATAAAAATGTGCATTTTTCACTTAAGCATGGTGTGTTGGAATAGGCATAATAGATTTGTGTGTGTGTGCGATGAGGAATAAATAAACATAACAAGAGGAGTAGGAGGACAAGAGGGCGAGTAGCAAGTCGTGATAATGTGAATTTTAAAGATTATCACAAAAATGGAATACAAATAGGTATTAATATATTATAAAATATAGTTGTAATATATTTATAATTAGCGTTGGATAATTTATTATTGGATTTTATTATGATAAATATCCTTTAATTAAACGAATCATTTTATTGCGGTTCGATCATGGTGGTGTTGTGTGTCTCAAGAAATGAAATGGAGACAGAAATATTTCGTCCATATCAGCAACAATAATTATTATTATTCATATAAATAATTATCGAATTTGTTATGATTGATTGTGATTCTGTTAAGTGGGTTTCATTGCAAATTGTTTTACTTTAATTTATAAATAAATTATAAATACAGAGTGCATTAAATGACATCCGACACCAACGAAATTTGTCCACCTACAAGCAATTCATTCAATTAGGCAGTCAGAGCTAAAAAATGTTTACTCGAAAAATGTGTTAAATAATTTTGAAATTATTTAACTTGACTGATTTCATTTTGAAAAAAAAAACAAACAAACAGAAATGGATTGTTTGCAGGTGTCACCATACACCTAATCTAACCATATATTAATATACAATAATAATATTTACTATTTATTTTTTAAACCAAGTTGTCCTCAAAAATAGAGTCAATATTATTTTTTATATGGAAAAAACTAGGCTGAAGTTATAAAACACAACTTTTGGCACACAATACAATTGCATGTTTACTTGATTACATTTTGTGTACACGTACTTGATCAGGCCGATAAGAACCCACGGAAGTTTTCTTTGTTCAATACTGATGATGACTTATCTGCAAAAAAGCTAACGTAACTATTGACGCGTACCAAAATTATCCTGATAACCCTTACGTTTTTAACCATTTATTTATTGATTTTTTTTATTTTACAGAATACTGCAGGAACAGAGGAAAATGAACGGGGAGCATTACACAGAGGCGACGCGTCAGTTAAAACGAATAATATCTAACGTCACAACCATTTCGTCTGCCATCATCATCACCACCAATGTACTCCAGTCACCAGACTTGGTAGACCAAAGTTGAATTTTTGTCGCGTCGGATTTTGGGACACGTTGTTGCATCGCACCACCGTGGAAATGGGCAGACACAATCATTTTTAATATTAAAATGTGTGCAACGAGGCCAATTTTTTTCGAATTTTATCACCTTTTTTATCATCAATAATGTAATGTGGCAATGCAAATGTTTGTAAATTTTAAGTTATTTAATAATACGTTATATGACATTTTATTTTTCAAATATATTTTACATATATATTTTTTTTGACAAAAAAAAAGTGAGGTGCTGTTAGTGTATTTTGTGAATGAATTGTATTATATCAATATTTCCTCTCGTTGTACTTGAGAATTACATATCAGTTTATGATATTTTACAC
>JAHZNC010000932.1:0-20746 GCA_027744095.1 Zhuqinia jingwanae
ATAAAATTTATCAAAGAACAAGCAAGAGAGATGATGGATGAGACAAGAAGAGTAATAGGAGCAGAGCAGATGCTACTTCCACTTCCACACAACAAAAGAGATTCGCTTGTATTTATTTGTGACCGGGAAACGGAAATAATGATCATCATCTCTAGACCAGCAGCAGCATCTCAACCCAATCCCACTAAGCAAAGTCGCACTCGACTCTCGACAAACAGGAAGAATAAAATATTGCACCTTCAAAAAAAACCAAAACTCTCTCTCCCTGTGCAAAACAACGACAATTGTTTTGCTTATATTTCTCATCACCGTCATCAACAAAATCATACAAAAAGATTACAACGAGTAAACAAGCACGAGGCAATGAAAGTTGACAATAACAAGTTTGTTGTGATGTGATGTAGTAACTTGTTTGCCTTCTCTCTCTCTCTCTGCCTGGATAATCATGAGGATTAGGATGATGATGTAATTCCATTTCGCTTTTGTTTTCACTGGTGACGGTATGTATGGTGTTGGCTGATGTGATGAGAAATGAGATGAAAATGCTGTTTGAGTGTAGTAAAAGGTAGGTAAATAATGTGTAATAATAATCCTTCTTTTAGTGGCAAGCAAGGTGCTGCTGCTTCTGCTACTACTACTTACTTCAAGTGGAAAACAAAAAGGTGGGATAATAATAGCTTGTGGTACACGTGTATTATGTACGTAAGTACGTGTATAAAAGGAAAGGAGAAAGGGAGAAGATTACTTGGTTTGTTTGTTGTGGTGGAACTCATATTTCTTGATTTGTTGTCACATGCCGCATTCAAAGAAGCCATGCGAGGTGGAATGAGTGTATCATCATCACGACGACAACGACAACGATGAGCATGTTGCACTACCAACGATCATGATGGGAAATGAAGCAGTCAAGCTAAAAAAGTAAGATTTCTCCTATTCCACTTGGTTGAGAGGAGGATGATGATGCTGATGGGGGAAGCAGCCGTGGTAGCAGCGGCGGCGGTGGATGTGGATGGATAATCAGGCAATAAATATTCACGTTATGCAAAACGGTGGCTGTCTGTTTTGTACTCTTCCATGTACGTCCACTGCAGTTCCCTAATAACAAATTATTGAGATATATATTTATACCTACATACAAACATGCACATTTAAACTGTACATATCACGCTCTGTCGCCTTTTCCCAAAAACCAAACAAAAAGCATCATCATCATCACACAACTCTTTTCTTTCACACGAAAAAACAGAATGTCGTTTTTGTGTTTTTGTTGTGCTTGTGCAGTAATAACTCATATTTCAAAACGACACACTGCTGCACTGGCTATACAATGCAAGCTTGCATATTATTATGCATGTATGCACACGCATTGGAATAAAAGTCGTTAAAATTAAAAAGTGAATAAAACATACACATTGTATCTACATACATAATTTTTTTTAAGCCATTGTTCCTTGCATGTATGTATGTTCGCCTCGCCATTCATTTTCACTGAATTTGGAAGGAAAAGTATAGGAAGCAGTTTTGTGGAGCGAAGATCAGAATGAAAATACATGGCCAATTACTATTATTGCACCCAACACCACCACCACCACCGTCATCGCATCGCCACAAGTGCAGGGAATGACAACACTTCACAAAATACTCACCCAGTCAAGACGCATAATGAACAGCAAGAGTCATTACAAATTTTAATGTGAATCGGGAGAGAGAGAGAACAGACACAAGGAGTGAGTAGTGGTGACTGGAAGGGAAACTAAGTGAGAAATATGCAAATTTTGGGTAATTAAGGGTGATCACTTCCTAGACTCATGGTTAAATGAATAAAATATAAAATGGTGAAAGAGAGAGAGAGAGATGCTGAAGCACACGCTGTATGCATGTACTCTCTCTCTCTCATCACCATTGTCATTTAACTAATAATTTTACGCACAAATTCGTTACACGATAGGATATTGTAAGTTTTAAGAGATGAAGTTGTAAAATTTTCGTGCTAATTTCTCCCCAAGTGCAGCAGCAGCAGCAGCAAATGTATATAGTACCACTGCTAATTTAATTAGCCTTTCATTACAAAACGCCAATCCAAACAGTGTAAAAGGCACAGTAATTCCAAATGTATGAAATTACAAATATATGAGACACACATAACATGACATGGATATTAATTCTATTATCTCTCTTTATATATTTTTTTTTAAGGGCCACGTGTGTGAATATATCAGTGACGTTAGTATTATTGATTTGATCAAATTTATTATTTTTATTTTCTTTAAAAAAAATACTGTTGACTTTTTTTTAGACTGCACATATCAATCCATGCTCATCATGATATGATGATAAGGATAATATTGACAATGACATGGCAATACTTTATTAACAAAAATCCACTTCATTTCATACATTCATTATTTGCGTTGATATCACCATCGCTGCTGCGTCTCGCTCGACACTAAAGTTGAAAGTGACAGAATAAATTGAGCCATCAAAACTAACAAAAACTAAACACTCTTGAAAAATGCATTTAAAAAAACTATTATCGCAACTCAACACCACCAAAACGAAAATCCATTTCCTGCTCCTTCCTCTTCTTCTTTCTCTCTTTTTTTATTTGAGAGTTTAAGGCGTGAAGTAGATAATCCACCCGAAAACACGACACCGACACATGAAAAATAAAAAAAGGGGAAAAATAAACTTCATGACAATCCTAGCCTTTTCCTCTCGTTCTCTATATCTACTCTCTATACACATAATATTTTAAACCAAACAAAATTGTAAAAAAAACTCTTCTGTACTCAACAAATATATTATATGTCGGGGTTTTTAACTTGTTAAAAATTCAAGACAAGTAGTGATCATGTCATTGTCAATACCAATATTACAAGGTAGAATGATAGAAAAAGAATAAAAGTGTGATAAATGTATTTGTATGTGTGTGTGTGTGTGGTGATGGTAACAATTTTGGTTTTGTTGTCGGTTTTTTTTCTCTCTCCAGAATTGAAATGCATCATTGCCTTAATACAACATAGCCACATCAGATTACCACCACTACCACTACCACCACCACCACTCAAACTCATTTGTATTCCGTTTGCGGAATATCCTCCACTCTCTCCATCCACTTTTCCCAATTGAATCTCCGCTGCTCCTCCGAAAGCAAAACCATATCCATATACTAAAAAACAAAATTCAATTCTCTACAAAATTCATGACTAAAAAATAAATAAATTCAATTGAATGCTCTAATAATATTCTTCATATATGTATGTATGCATGTTCATGTAAAAAATTTCATGTTGCATCATTTTGTAGTATACCTAAATAGTAATGCATATTGTGGAACGAGTTTTTTTCGGTGAATCTCTGGATAAATGGACCAGGGCAAAGTGGAACACTCCATTTCTCTCAAAGAATAGAACAGAGCGAAATTAAATGGATGAGAGCCACTTCATTCCATCCTCATGACGACGACGACGACGATGAACATGAAGATGATCAATTCCTTTCCGCCGGAGAGCAGAGTGGATGATTCTAGTCTAGGGAACGCGAACAGCAGAATAATAATACTCACTACTACTCGATTGCAATGATATACTGCTGTCTGTTCTGCTGTGTGTGTGTGTGTGTGCATGTGTATCATCCTCTCCACTGCAGATTAATGTGCCACTTGTACATTAAATACGATGTAATCTGTCTTCTTATTTTACTGGGGCTGCCGCTGTTGTTACGGTGGTGGTGGTGGTAGTGGATAAAGTTTTATTTTGGTATCATCTGCTGCTCCTTCTTCCTAGCATAATAAAATGAATGAGAGAGAGAGAGAGAGAGAAAGAAGTGGATTTTCAATGTGAGAGTAATGTATATAAGCTCTGAACTGAGGCTCTCACGCGGAGCACTTGTTGTTTTCCTCCTCCTCTGATTGTTGTGTGTGTGTGTGTGGTGTGTTTGTATATACTATATAGTGACTACCGAGAATAGTAAGTTAAGTTGTAAATCAAGTTGAATTAGCCAAAAAACAAGTCATGACAGTACTAATTGCTCTCCCTCCTTCTTCCAGAGAGCAGAGCAGCCAACAACAACAACACATGATCATCTGCTGCTCTGAGTGAGTTTGAGAGATGTCCTCTTATAAAATAAATTACTTGGACGTAATTGAATGGGTTTTTAGCTATTTTGTGGGAAAATTGGGGTAATGTGAGAGTAAGCATTTAAAAAAAGAGTTTTATTGTAGCACACAGCGAGGGTTGTTATTATTACTGTGAGCACCGGAAGTGACTAGTGTTATTTGTTATTTTTTATTGTGAAAAAGATAAACTTACTTGTGCTGAGCGTGCGTGCATGTGTGTGTGTGTATAATAATTTAGTATAGCACGTGTACGTAGTTGACTTGATTCTCATTTTATTACTCTCAGGTGTTCTGCTAATAATAAAAGTATTATTACAACAATACTAAGTTTTTAGGCAGGTAGACTGATTTGATTGTGAGCAGCAGCTGGTGGTAGTGTGAAAAAAAAATTACCTGGGCTTGGCTTCTATGCTGAGATATAAGCCATGACCAATCAATACAAAAGGGGAAAATAATAGTAGTAAAATCGTTACCTCATTCATGGAATAATTAAGATAAATCTTTACAGCTTTACGCTATAATATTTTATACACTGCCTCTTGATGAAAAGCAAGTTTCAACAATCAAGCAAGTGTATAATGTTCCGGTGTTAAAAAAATGTCCGAATTGGACATGATTAGACATCAAATCAGACATCCCACTAGTTTTTTTTAGAGAGGGAAGTATATATTATATGATGTGATGGGAGGAAGTTCAAATCAACATTACATTTATTTCTTTTTGTCTGAAACCCCCGAAGAACCATTTTTATGACAAAGTGGAACAAATCAGTGCTATCATTAATGAAAAAAGAACAACTGCAATAATGATTTCGGATTTTCGGACAATAATAAAAACTTTGACGATGATGATAATAATGTTTTTTGTTGACAACCACCACAAGAAACACCGGAAGTTTTCATTGCTTTCTATGCCAAGATTATGATGATAATGATATGATGACGATGTTCAGTGCACGATGCAGCAGCCATTGTCCTTTTCTCTCTTGTTTCCGGATTCCGGCTCTATATAATACATCTTTCTGTTTCACTCTCCTTCTCTCATATTTCCCCCAAATTTGATGACCATGCTCACTCAATTCACTTTTCTCTCTTTCTCTCGTCGCTTGATTTTTTTTGGCTGTGCAAGTAAGCAGATCCGCGCTCTAATTCTTCTATTTTCCTTTTTTTTCCAGCTGCATTTTACTTTTACAATACTCCACTTCAAAAGACGCATTCGACTTTATACAATTCGCTTTAATAATAAATCTGCTTACTTTGCTATCCTTATTTTATTATTATGCATAGCTCAGTGGTTGCTAATCTTCCCGGAGAGCTTGCTTTTTTGTGTGTGAGAGGTGGTCTGGTCTCCAAACTTTAAAAGGAGGAAACAGCACGATACTTTTTATTTGAAGGTATTGTTATTTTGTACTTTCTTTTTTTATGATGATGACAATGACATTGGTTTGTGTGGTATGGTGTATGCGGTATTGTGTTAAGAACCATCATTGTAACAAGCGACAAGAAGACTCCTCACAACACAACATCAGTAAAAAAAATACTCTGTCTGTAGTGGAGAGAGAGAGAGAGAGCACAATAACTCTTTAGAATTGTAATCTTATCAGTGGGAAACAAACCGGGCATAATCTCGTTTACCGCATGTTCTTCACACCTTATTTACGCAGAACAACAACACAAGAGGACACAGCCGAATAGACATATAATAACATTCTTTTTTTTTCTAAATAAAAAAAGTATGATGAGATGACTAAGAAGCGTATTTTTCGAGAGAAAAATAGTAAAAAACTTAAAAAATCCAAATAAAAAATCAAGTTTGTATTCGGAGAATTTTTGCTAATGGCAATATTTTTTGTCGAGATGTGTGATATAATATAGTGGATGATAATGATGATCACCATGAGCATATATTATACATAGTTTACATAATCAAATTGACTATTGATCCTATTGATAAAAAATGATGGTTCATCCTTAAACAAGGTTGCGTAAGGTACAACATATACACTACTGTTGACTGTAATAATTTTGAATGTGATGATCCAATAAAATTTTATGATTCACTGAGCTTCCCAAGTTTATATCCCAAAAAGGGTTGGAAATGTGAGCCGGATCAAAATAAAAGAGTATATATCGTTTTACTTGTAATACTGCCTGTGCAATACTGCAATATTCATAATAGGTAATAATATTATAGTAATCGAATGAAAAATCAATGCATTGCACTGCATTTATTTGGTGCATCATAAAAAATAGTAACCCTTTTTTATCCACTTTATATATACCACGCGTGTTTGTATGTTGTATGTGGGCCTATTTATTAGAAGTGTAGTAATAATAATGATATTAAATTCTGGAGGGCATCACAAGAAGAAGAGTACCGATCTCATTGGAAATTCATCGTTTGTGAAATAACAAGGTTAAACGAAAGATTTATTCCAATAAAAATGTCGTAAAAACGAAGAAAAAAAAGAAAATCTCCCAAAAACTCCCTCACACGATTTCATTTTTTGGTAACTTTTGATTTCCAATAAATTATTTTTAAATTCCAAGTATTTGTGTAAAATTGCTCGCAGTTTTAAAATACAACTTTCAAGGAAATTGAGTAATTTTGCTGGTACATATCATTGCCGCAGATTTGCGTGCAAAAAAAAAGTTTACGTAATTTTGACTCATCAAAATAGATCAATAACTGTACCGCTCAGTTATGAAACCACAAAACATACCATAAAAGCATTGGTGATATGAACAGCCCCTTTTGCACAAAATAAAACAAAAATGTGGCTCCTCTGTGGAAAATAAATGACAGCATTATAAACAAAACGATGAGACTGATGATGACATTTGCTTGGACACTTTTCCCCGAAAATTTATTCCAAATAAATTCCAGCCAAATAGCCTTAATAATATACAGTGTACGACCGACCACCATATAACAGTCCAGAGAGCAGAAAAAGGGTAAAAAATGGAATTTTCCTAACAAAAAACAAGAGCAGTGATTGCCTAAAAATAGGAAAGGGTTATTCTATCATACTCCATATTCCATAATAAGTACTCATGAATATCACGTTCTTTTATATATTTTCGTCGTCTGCAACTCTCCCGTTTAAAAGTTTTTTCAACTTTTTTTTATATTTTATTACCCCCAAAAAAATGCACACAACATTCAAAGGCATACACACTCACTCACTTTCAAGCAGACTTTTATTTAATGCAATGGTCATTCCAGACGATTTTCCACGGACCGTTTGTTTGTATATATTTTTTGTTTCTATAATAATAAAAAAGCCCCATCGAAGAAGAAGAGACCAACCAAAAAGTATAATATCCACTGCATAAATAAATCTATTCCAAGGAACACAAAAAATGCAACTTTTTTCTGTTTTCTCTGGCTCCTTCCAACATCCAAGTTGGTAAACTACTATATACCCCGGTCAGAAAATGTATATTTTTTGAATTGGATTGGGAATCACAAGGGGAAAGGAAGTGGAAGCCGAGTGAGTAGTGGTGACCTCCAGATGACCTCTCATGAATCAACCTCTTCTCTTTTTTTTCGTATAATGCATTGCATGAGACACACATACACACAAAATCGGAAGAGAAGAATCCACCACCACCACCACCACCATCCAGGAGACTTTGCCTTTCACTTGCCTGCCCAAATTTATTTGCTCTATCAATACTAATGCCTTTCTCGGGTAAAAAAAAGTTGTATCATGACATGACTTGGCTCTCTAAATGGCAATGTTCCCATACCATGTTTCCAATAACATACAAACATAATGCGCACAACTTATTGCCTAAAAGTAGGATGGCCTGATAATTTCGTAATAGATGAATGACCCCTGTGAGTTGACTGAGCTGAGGGGAGCAGAAAAGAGTCACTTTTCGTTTCCTATCGCTCCACCGAGAGAGAGAGAATAGAATAGAATGGTAATCCAATCCACAATTCACAATGGGGAATCCATTCCACTTCGCCACCACACAATTGTCCGGACACACAAAAACAAACCACACGCTACCACTATCTTATGACCATATCATCATCATCATCATCATCATCGTAGTAATATCATTCATGCATCATCGTGCAAGTTGAGTGGTTTCTCCTTCATTCCACTTCTCCTGCACGCACGCTACTAGCAAGCTAGTAAACTACAAAAAAAATGTAATTCTGGAGAAAATATTTACTGTATTCCTCCTAGTGATCGTGTGTATAGGTATATACATGCATATATTCAAAGTATTCACAAACACACACGGAAAATCAAAACGAATTCTCTTTCCCGGACCTGTGGTCTTGTCCTGCTGCTGACTGTTGTCTGGAGAAATGCAACAGTCATAGTATCGTACCGGATCTTTTTCACTCTCTCTTTTGGTTCATTCCTAATTCGTACGCTCTATTTATCATGGCTATATTTTTACATAATGGAAGCTATAGTGAGCGCAATTTACATTTTACATTGTCCAAAAAAAACCACAAAACGTGAGCACTGAACACTAGAAAAGTATGATCCCCATGTGCATTTTTTATAATGTGATGTCATGCTGCTGGGATGCCTGGAAGCTCCAGAGTTTTGCAGTTTACACAACCCACCAAAACAGAAGAGCAGCAGTATATATATCAGCTAATATTATTATTATGCTTAAACAAAATTCGTTTTTTTCTCTCTCTCTCGAGAAGCCAAGACAATTTTTTTCTCTTCTGGGCAGGAAAAAAAGTGTGGGGGAAACGAAAGAAAGGTAAAAAAATAAATATAAAAATTGGTCGCCACGGGTGCAATTCCATAATGATATGCATAGTGAATGATGATATGATAAGGAAGGAGGATGGACGAATGAGGGGATTTTCTTATGGAAATTTTGAATGCGAAATAAAAAATGCAGATGTTAATGAGAGAAAGTAGATAAGCTCCTTTTGCAATGCAATACACTTGTACACAGGTTTTTGCATGCGTAAAAAACCAACTTTTTTTTAGCATTTAGGATGGACAAGAAGCGCAACAATAGTTACGTATATTCGTAACTACAACACACACAAATAGTTCATAATAGCGTCTCTACTTAGAACAAACTGACTTCCGTAATATATTGGCAACGGCTGTTGAGCTACAAAAAAATATACATATAAAATAGATATTTGAAACTGGGAATCCAATTTAATAAACTTTTATTTAAGAAATGGAGTGCTTTAGAAATTTATCGAAAATAAATACCTGTACAATATATTATATGGATTGTGGATGGTTGCCTCATAACTACCTGGCCTGTTATTTGACCCGACCTAACCTGTTTAGTATTTGACTTAATTGTAAGCATTTAAGTAGCCTATAAATTGACAAATTGTGTTTTTCTTTGATAATCAATCAATAAAATGGAATTAGGTAGATATTTTACCAATATATTATTTAAAAAAATTGTTATTGTAATCTTGGTTCTGTATCCTATATTCAAATATTTGTCTTCATTGCAATGTAAATAGTTCATTAACACAAATTACCACACATTTAAGGTATACATACGGTATTGCGATAATTATTCTTTTTCTTGCCTCAAACCGCGTGTATTCACATTGCGTCCACATATTTACGTTTTACGTTTACAACTACATAATATTTCACTACTCTTGCCCCACCGCGCACCATTCCTTTTTTTGGCTCTGCTAGCTTTGTAGCATTCTTATCACTCCACCATTCACTCTCATTGCTTTTTCGGATACTCCAAAAAATATCCCGGGCTCTCTCTTTCTCTCTTCACACACAATTCATTCCATTTTATTTCCTCTCCGGTGATTCCATTCTTTTTTTATTTTCTCGGATGGATACCGATACTGCTATTAAACACCACTTACCAAAAACCACCACAAGCGCATACTTATGTATGTACATGAAGAACAAGAACACCCCGTCATCATCAGCTTCCTCTGCATTTTTTCTACTCATCTTCCATACTACAATGGAATCAGTTCACTGTACTGTGTATAGTAGTACACAATATGCTTCCACTCCAGCAAATAAAAAAATATATACTTTTAACTCTTTGATTCCCTTTTTCTTCTACTACTCTTTTCCCCATCGCCACATCATGAGGTAAGCACATTATTGTCATCATCATCATCATCCTCCTCCTGAAATGAATCCGATTTCTGCGTTTGCTGGCTATAAAAATATAAGAGGATCTAATTCCCATCATCAGCATCTCATCATCTTCTTGCAGCCACATCACACAGCATTTTATAGAGCAGCCGCATTTTGCTATTATTGCATTCCTTTACGGCTTAATAAATCTGTGAATTGTGTGGACGATAAAGGACTTAAAGGATTTACCATCTGCTTTCCCTATGCTGGCTCTCTCTCTCTGGCATCTCCTCTTCCTTCCTATGACAATTGCCAGGAAATGCATTTATGAGCAGTAGCAGCATTTAACGATCATTCATGTGGCGTAATGGAAAGACCACAAGAAAAAAAAATGTTTGGAATTTTCCGGGAATTTCAACCCTTTTTTTGTTTTCCTAAGCCTTTTTTAAGAGGAAGATGAATACTCGAATTTGGATTTTTCTTCTTTTTTGGTGGTCTTCTGCTGGTACGCTTGAAGCTTTGAGATAAGGAAGTATAAATAACACGGATTTTCTTTTCTCCGGAAAAATACTTGCGGTTTTTTTTACCGGAAAATACATTTTCTCTAGAATACGTTTTTTTGTACGTTTGTAAAAAAAAGTCGTAAATTGCTACAAAAACGGTCACAAAACGAGAGATGGTCTTTTTTTATCTTTTGAAAAGCTACATTTTATAGTCCATGATGGAACACCAAAAATAGCCAAATCATCGAGCAAACAAATATTATTCCATTATTTCCATTTTGACTACTACTACAAAAAAATATACACACAGAAAATTAGAAAAGTGGGCTGGCCCTGGCCCCTGGCCAAGTTATTACAGTCATCCAGTCACACCGCCACCGATCAAACGAACGACCACGACCGTCTATTTTATACCGCAGCAACCTGTATAGGCAAGCACAATAACAGCAATAACAACCTGATACATACACACACTTCCAACCTATTTACCTATTCATAACAAAAATTTTAATCATCATCAAACTAAGCACCAAAAAAACCACACAATAGCCACTTTTTAAAGAATAATAACAAGTTGATACATGTGTACAATAATGGAGGGGTATAATATCCGGATATACACCTGTTATACATTAATACACAAACATAATACTTCTCCCCTTTTTCTTATATTTCCCCGTTGTTCTTAATGCAACAATGCTGGATTGGGTTGGAAGAGAAGAGTAATGTGAATACTAATACCAGAAAAAAAATAAGTTTTTTTTTTTAGTTTGTTGAGTGGTGTGGTGGAGCACCCACCCTTTTATACATCATCACCACCACCACCGCCATATTATCGTACACATTTTTTTAATATTGATTACCATGAAATATTATTGAGTCGATGATGTCGCAGTTGATGTTGATGATAATAATAATGATGATGATGATGATCATGTATGCATGATTACCTTCCTATATTTTTTTTGTTCTATTATTATTTTTCATGATGATCACAAAAGAGTACAAAAGACTTATATACACACATTTTACATACAAAAAAATATACTAAACTCAATTTCAAAGGAGCTATTTTTCTTGTTTCGTCGTACTCTGCGTCTATTCTTTCTTTTTATTCAGAAACTACTCTCCCTATTTTTTTGAATTCCCTCTCTGCGGAAATATATGTACATAATATTTTCTTGTTGCCGTTCTTTTTTTTCCTGGAGAGACAGAGAGAACAATGGAGGCTTGTTTTTTTAATAATGGTACCAAAAGGTATATTAGCAGTATTATGATCATAATCATCAACATTATCATCATCGGCATCTTGCTGATTTGTTTTCTGGTTTTAATCCTAAAACAATAACCCTGCTGCTGTCTTCATTTTCATAGCTTCAAAGCAACCTGACAACAACACTGAAAAAGTAAAGTATGAAATGAGCTCATCGACAAATTTGTTTTGTCGATATTTATCATAATTGTACCAATCAGTCTCATGTTACCCCTTCATTTAAAGAAACGCATATATACCTACCAATACTCATTTTAGTTATTTATATTTAAAAAATAACAAACTTGACAAATAACAGGGAATGGTGCTGTTGTGATGAGAATGATAATGACGACAATGCTAACAAAAAAATAAATATTCCTATAAAGAAATTATCTTGTTTGTTGGAATCTCTCTCTATATATTTTTTTATTTTTCAGTTTGACTAACTGACTGACTGAGTGATGGCAATAATAATAAAAATAATAATATTTCAAACAGAGAAGGAGACTCCCAAGAGATTACCACATCCTTTACCACTAATAAAGCTTTGCTTTATCACTGTAAAAAAAGTCTGAAATATAACGACATTGACGTTTGTACGACGATGATGATGATGATTACGACGACAAGATACGTATCATCATCACCGCCACCATCTTATACCACCACTGTGCAAAGTGATGCGACGTTTTTCTCTCTCTCTCTCTAAAAAAATATTCCACCCTAAATATCATTCCACATAAGAAAAATAAGATGATGATATAGATGAAAATGAAGAAAGTTGTGTGTGTGTGTGTGTGTGTGTGTGTGTGCTGTGGTGATATTTAAACTTGTTCTTTGCTTCTCGTTTTCATTCATTCATTCATTTCATCCATTCTCTCATTCAGTTTATTCATTGAGTGCTTCTACAATTTATCTCGGTCGATTGAGATTCTTCCCAAGTGGATGTAATGAAGTACAGCTTTTTTTCTTCTTCTTTTTTCTTCTGCTTTCCTTCCCCTCCAACCATTCAACAAATAAGTTACTTTAAGAAGAAGAAGAAGAATATTCTCGGTTTAAAAAAAATATGTCATTGCAGAGCTGACTGAGAGACTGCTACTACTACTGGTGCGGTGGTGTGTATTAAAATTCGGCTTCCTTTTTTGACAAGTTGTAGTAGTAAAGCAGCAAAGAGAGAGGGAGATGTTGACTAGAGAGTGGAAATTGAGAAATCTCCCGGGAATGCTTTTTTAGAGGCGACGAGACGAAGAAAAAAAGTATAAAAAAAAAGAAAAGAAAATGAAGAGATGTATCATTTTTTTCTCTACAGTCTCTCCTTCATTTCTCTGGATTCATTTTATTTTTTATTTTCCTTTATTTGTAAAGATGACTATCACAAAAGTGAATTGGATGGTGGTGGTGGTGTCGTTGTGGTTGGAATAAAATGCTACTGCATGTATGTTGTTATTCTTGTCCTAAGAAGAACATTAAGAACATCATATCGCATTTGTCAACTGGATGGATATAGAGAGAGAGGAGAGAAGCGAATCGTTTGGAAAAAACAGTTTTGATTTTCTTGTTGTCCCGTTTGCAGCATTTGTCGTCTTATCTTGCTTTTTTTCTTACTTTTTATTGTGTATATTAGTCTTGTAAGGATGCTTTTACTTTGATGAAATGCTTTTAATGTGGATGGGTAGTATGTAGTATGTATGTGGTTGGTGAAACGGTAAAAAATATTTATCTTTCATAAAAAGCTATTTATTTTGCAGGCTATTTGTATGCAGTAGTTTCCACCGAATTGCAATAATAAGATAAAGATTTTTGAATGTTTACTGTGTGTATTAGGTAGCTCCGTACATCTCATTACTATACTGCTGCTTTGCTCTAATAGTCAATTGTAGAAATAAATGAGATGAAATATAAAAAAGGGGCTGTAAGATAACGATAAAGAGGGATAAGAAAGTTCCTGGCAAGAGAGCAAAATAAAAACATGACGCTAGTTTTGAAATTTGCGAGATAAATAATAAACAACACAGAATTTACGTGGTAGTAACAATACACGCAATTAAAGTTTTCCAGTGTTGTATATTATACCAACTTATACAAACAAGAAATCGATATTAACTTTTGAGTGAAATTTTTGCTAACTAACTTTTGACATGACGTATAACAATGAGAGCTGAGTGGTACGAAAGTAGATATGGGTCTACGTAGTATTTGTGGAGGCCAAGGTGAAAGAAATGTTTGAATTTGACAAGTGTTTTCGAATTGAATTTCTGGAGTACTTGAGGGGATGTACTGTTGAGATTTATGATACCAACAACCTACGTCTTTGCTTCCGTGTCGTATGTATAATGCACCTGTGAGAAAGGCAATCAAGTAATCGCTAGCTTTCTTGAAAGTTGACTAATACACAAAATTAATTTTGCATATCCTGATTTTAAAATTTAAAAGGAATAACTTGAACCAAAATTTCAACTTAATCGACGGGTTTGTCTTTGTATGATTTCCAATATTTTTGTTTCCATATAAAACAGAATTATTTTTATGGGTAAGGTAGGTATAAGTATGCGTGTGTGGATTTTATGAAACTGCGTTATACATTTTCGGAATAGAATAATAAACCTTAATTTTAGTTATCTTAAAAGCTAAAGATCCAAGCAAGGCTGCTCCATTAGCATATCTTTATAAATGGATGCATATGCAAATTTATGTGAGAAATGTCGTAGATTTCCAAATTTTTCCAGTACCGTCCACATTTTGTTCTTGTTCAACCACAACAAAGCAATCAATCTTCTTCTTTCCGGTTTCATTCAATGTCGTATCATATCACAATTTTTCAATTATAGATAAAAGTACATGTGCAGAATTTTAATTTCAATGCAAAGTGAAAGAATAAAATTGTCTACATATTATGCTGGTGCGCATAATATTCAGCTATAACATCGAAATTAAACTTATTTTTCGTTAAAAATCTATTTTCTTGTCATTATTAATTTGTCCCTGGACAGCAGAACATCACATTGTCACACTCACAGTATTCCTGGAAAAAAGGTGCAAAGGTACAAGAAGAAGAAAAAAAAGATACTAATATTGTTTATCAGCACTATTATTGTTATAATGTCAATCCGCAGCGCAGAAATCCCTTTGGAGGGAAGCATCCTCCGAGCCGAGATTTTAGGAGTGGACGAACGATCCTATTTTCATATTGGTCTCGTTGATGATAGCCCGACTCAAGTAAGTACTTTCTCTATAAGCACATAAAATACTAATTAATAATATTAATATTAAATTTAACGTATTTGCGGTAGTGTGGTAATAGTATGTTATTTTTTATGGAATTTTTAAAAGTCTGCATTCCAGGAAATGCACGAGAAAATGAAGCAAGTTGTTCATGGGCAAAACATTATGCCGAAACAAATCTCAGCAAAACCGGGAACTGATTGCATTGTTGATCATTGTGGAAGACGTGGGGGCGATTACGCTCGTGGGATTATTAAGGGTCCAGTTTCGAAACCAGATTATGTTTGCTGCACCCTTGTTGACGATTTTGAAGATGTAGTCGTTTGCCAGAGTCGCATTTTTTACGCAACTACGGACGTTTTGGAGTTTCCTAGATTCGTAAGTTTAAATTAAATATTTATGATTTGAATGACAAAAAGAAAATGGTCGCTCTCAGTTTATAGAACGGTTGCAGTTCCCCATTTTCATATTGCAATTTTTCTTTTCAGAAAATAAAATGTAAGCTAGCTGAAATGGACTGCTTCATTGGACACCCATGTTTACAAAGGGTGTATGAAGAATATCTCAAAGACGTTAAGAAATCATTGGACTATAGCAATCGTCACAAACGTTACACTGTTAAGTTTCTACTCAGAAACAGCCTTGCGCCAACAGTAAGACTGACCACGTACGATGGGAAGGACTTTACAGATGTGCTTCAGCAACTCATTACAGTGACCCAGCAATTGCAGTATCCACTTTGGGGATCTCCAGTCCTTGCAAAAATCACTCATTGTGATTCAGAAGGTCAAATATGGTACCAGCCCTGGGAGCAGAATGGATTATGGAAGGTAGTAAAGGGGATCCTCAGTGCGCACTTGAAGGGCTTGCTACCACAAAGACAAGGATTTATTGACGTTCGAGCGCTAATCGGTTCCTGGAAAAATCCCTATTTTTATGGCTCAGAAGAAATGTTCATTTATACGACGGATGCAAGAGATAGGTGCTATCGTGTGAGATTGGATAGGGATGAGTATGAAACGAACTTCATATTAAAGGCTCTTTTCATTGACTACGGCTATGTTGAAATCGTTAAACATGAAAATCTACAACCCGCTTATATGGTGGACCCTAATTTGTGCTTTATACCACCTCAGGTAAAATAATCAATTACAAATTTTATTTGTTAATTATTTCATTATTTTATAATCTTAACTATTAGGATTCATAATAATAATAATAATAATAACAATACTATTTGTGTTTTAAGGCTCTTCCATTTCGTTTCATGGGTTACCGTACCTGCACTTCCGGACAGATAAAGTTTGATCCTCAGAGATTCTGGAAATATGTTATTTCGTGCGATGTTTCCGTTGCCGTGAAAAGACGCGGTGGTGCCAGGAACAAAACAATTGACGGACAGTATCAAGCATCAAATGTGCTTCCATTGGCGGACATTCTTATCCGAAATCCGGATCCGTATGGTATCCCAGGGCACTCTGGATACTCGCTTTACAAAATATTACAGATGGTAGGTCAGAATCCAAATAACAACCAACATGGAGGCCATGTAACAAACGGATGGAACTCTTTAGCACATGAAGGAAAGGAGGATGCGGAGAACAAGTTTGCGAATGGAATGGATCCCGAGTATTAGCATCGCCACAAAAACAAGAGAGTCAAGAAGTAAAAACAGTGAATGGAGAGGAATATATTTCATATGGAGACTAGATAATATGAAGACAGAAATGAATTTCGAAACGAGAGCAAATTATTATTTTTATTTTTTAAACTTGTGCTTATTTTGTGTGAAAAATTAATACCTAATTAATTTAATGGTCTATTTAAGCATTATGCATAATACTATGCCACATTTAGAGACTAATTAATTTCTAGATTTAAACACTTGTGTTGAATTTTACCTGTGCTGAGAACAAGTATGGTTTTTACAGAAAATGAGCTACCTTAATATGATTGTAATGGTGTTTAAATTTTAATATATTAAAATAAACCTATCCATATATGTTTTAAAATTTAAAATTATACTTATTTTACATCAACGCGCATAATACATTTTAAATACTTGTGTCAGCTAAAATGAAAGGATGCACCATCTATGACGACTAGTAAAAAACCGCTTGCATCGGTATTCTTCAAACAGAATTAGGTTTAAAAATTTCTCCCTAGATGCTGCTTAGTTCCACATTTTCCCCAAACGATAATCCGTCCATAAATAAAAGCTGTTTTTTTTATTGTACGCAATTTACCAGTGCTACATGGTAAACTAAAACGAAATCTCTAACCTATCCTTTTACACATTACCCTGACATTAGCTCATTTTTTATTTCGATAACCTGTATTGCATATTTCATTCCGATTGAAATCAAATTTACCCCAAATAAATTCCCAGTACCCAAAATTTCCAGAATAGGTACCTATTTCGACGTAATAGTATGATTGATCATGAATGCATTTATGACTTACATAATATTTAGTGTAAATATCACTCTTATACGAAGAATGTATGTAAATTTTCAAGGTGCCCTCTGTTTACTCTCTGTTTTTAACTGAACAGGACCTATTTACATATACATAGTATGTGCTTGTAAAAAAGATCAGATAATTTTTTATAGGACCATGGAGAATACAATACAATGGGAGCATACACTAATGATGTTATAAGATGTGTAAAATGGTGCCCGCGAATGTTGGCTATGAGTGCCAAAATATTTTTTTATATTATTGCATTCAAATAAACACTTTTGAAAATAATTGCATACAATTTTTGATCGATGTCATTAAAGTATGTTCCCGTTGATTAGGTACATTAGCAGAAGACTATTGCAATCCTGGTGGGATATATGTACAAATGAAAGATTTTTTTTTTAAATTAAATTGTTAAATCTCAAAGTATATCCATTATCAAAGGAAGAAAAAAAACGACACGGGAGTCTAGTTGTGGGTGTCAATGAACAGTGTAATCTGATTATAAAATTCCCATGATGCACACAATATAATACAAATAACAGTGTATTTTATATTTTTATTTCAAAAGTTTGCTCAAAACTATCCATATTAGCGTGGTCATGTCTACAACAATGCAAAGTACTAATGCGCGTAGCAATAAAATAAAATTGCATAGCTATATATATTTATATTTTAATGCTATCAAATAAATAGTAAGTGCTTTTTAGTTTGCTCTGATGATGTCAAGTTGTAAACATATACTTGGTATGGGATCGTTAACGATAGGACTTACAACATGTCAATAACACCGTAAAAGTCATTTCTGTCGGATTTCTTAGAAGACAAGGGTTTATATGATTCATGTTGTAAACAAGGATTCACTTTTAGCAAGAAAAAAATTATCGACTTCAGGCGAAACATTATTAAGTGTTTTAGATGCATTTTATATGTATAGGTACCACTTTAATTTCAGGTACAAAAGAAAAAGACAAAGTTACAGAAGATTGAACAAAGTGATTATAAGGCATGGGTTTACCTGGACGCTCCCATAATGAACGCAGAATTAGTATATTTTTTTTATTGATCAACTAGATAAAATTGTTTGAAGTTGTATTGTTATATCGTTGGGATTGTTGTTTGAAAGATGTTTGTTTGGTAATTATATGATGACGTAACAGCTTAGAGGGTATATCCGTCTCACAACTCTACATGTTTATCCCGTAATCAGCTCATTTTCCTTTTCCCCATTTTTTCTATATTTCTCTGTATTTGAATTATTCTATGCTGCATCGCTTTTTTCTTGTGATGTGTATATAAAGTTATTATGAATGTACATCAACTCAAGTCATTTGTGCACTAGATCACGGTGACACTCAATCAAATTCTCAAACATTGCCATTGAGAGGAGTATTTACTTTTATTTTGAATTTTAATTTATTTTCCTGTAAAAGTTATTTTTTCTTTAACTTTTTCAACATGATTTTTGGCAAGCAATGGGATTTAATTCCAATTGCTTTTGTATTGCTGGCTTCATTATTAGCATCCTTTGAGAACTGCCATGCCAGTAGAGTTAGTGTGCAAAAAGACTTGTCTTTATCCTTATCCGAGAGGAATACCTTGGCACAGTTTAGGAAAAAGGTATCCCCTCTTCTTTACAGAGATTTTATGCAGCACGACATATATCTGATTCGTTGGTTGAGGGGTACGATAAATTAAAATACGATATATTTTATTAAAAAATATTGATATAAAAATATATATTTTGTTTGAAGTTTGTAATCTAAAGTTTTTGAGTTTTTAAATAATTTTTTTAGCAAGAGATTTTGATTTGAATGCGGCGGAATCCATGCTTCGCGCGGTAAGTCTTCATGCAATTATTAGAAGCGTTGGACATACTTTTTGATTCAGTAATTAATTTTATTAATAATTTGAAATACAGCATTTAAAATGGAGAAAAGAGCGAAAAATGGATACAATATTGCAAGAGGATTGGAGTGAGTTCCAGAGAGATTATCCCGCAACTATTGACACAATTGATAAAGAAGGAAGACCAGGTATGCATATATTTTTTTAACATTTGGAAACCTAGAAAGAAGTAGTAAAATTTGTTGTGCTGAAAGTTTTTTTTTATAATTTAATATTCTTAGTTGGCGTGCTTGACATTTATGACTGGAATATAAGACAAGCCATTTTGCAGGGGCTAGGCAAACGTGGTCTCCGCTACCTGGACTGTCTCATGGAAAATCTGACAATGAATGTTTTTGAGCATCAAGCCAACGGATTAAATGTAACACGGTGGATGGTGCTTAGGAAACGCAGACGGGTTTAATTTGATTGAACACGGATGTCCAATCTGTATCCCGTTGTGGATTCAGTTTGTCCAGTCAGTGGAAGCAAACTTTGTGGGATGGTTTGATGAGATAATTGTTATCGAAGCTCCACCCACAATCAACGTTGTCCTGGAAGCCATTCGACCATTTTTGTCCAGAGAGACTAGCCGCGCGCTGAAAATCTTTGGACAGAATAAAAGGAAATGGTTGCCGTATTTAGAGGAGAGAGTTAGTAAGGACCAAAGGAGAACTCAATACGGGGGCACAAGAAATTGAAACACAGAAATCCTCATTTTAAATATAATTACCTGCACATGTATTTTACAACAAGTGGTTGTTATGAATAAATTTATGAGCTGACCAGCAAATTGAATAAAAACATTTGTTGCTTGAAGATAAATACATAAATTAGCCAAGGTAGCTGAAAGCATAACACATCCATGATGTAAAGAGAGGTAAGTCGCATTCTATAGAAACGCTCTGCTGGGGACGAAGTTTTCTTCCATCTAAAAAATCCTCCATCAAACGGCCACTTTTACTCCAGCAACCAACCATGAATATCATTCCTGCAACTTCATCTTGATTTTGGCCAGCCAGAAAATTCGACGGTTTTGGAAGTGGTAAATTTGATAATGTTATTTCTAGATTTAATTCTGCTGTTAATTATGCAAATGATGTATATTGTGTTAATAAATATACCAAGTTCATTTTAATTACATCATGAATATCGGGTAGTTGACCAAATTTAAATGATATTTTGAATATTTGACAATGTTGAAACTTAGTACTGAAGTTAGAATT
>JAHZNC010000933.1:0-20959 GCA_027744095.1 Zhuqinia jingwanae
TGTTTTTCCTGTCCGTTTTTCAACGAAATTTCTTAAAACTTAACAACAAATAAAGACAAGAAGAACATATTGGTTTCAACCCGTAACATTATAAAAAATGGAGAACAACCCTGGAATTGCAATCTCGTTTATATGCACTGACCAGAACAAGCAACCATTTTTTTAACCCACAACACAACTACATATAACCCTACTACAAAACAGGAAACAATTATAACTATAATTGCATGTAATTTTCGATATGGTAGTCCTTTACAACAGCGTTTGTTGTCCGACATGCAGGTAAAAGGTTGTAGAATGGCCAACACAATGACGCAAGTAGACTCCACTTACTAGAGTCAAAGTGTGTCCTTCGTTTTGGTTCATTGTAGTATTTTGTTGTTATGAATACAATTATAATTATAATTGTGGAATATATGATAGAACATAAAAATACAATGCACTTGCAAGTCAGATCTCATTTCATTTATCATGTGTCTCAACAGATAAGGTCTTGAGAAATCCATAGCTCTTCACATAAATGGTTGGTTGAAAAGCACGAAGAGTCATGCGTTAACCTGTGCCGTGTATACCTTGATCTTTGCACGCAAAATCAAGCCCAAGCTAGCAACATCAATGCACATGTACGTACATGTACAACAAACAGGTAAATTGAGCTTGATAGCAGACGGTATTACACATCTCTAATCAATCACTACAATTATTGCTCAATGCAAAACCAAAATTGGCACAAAATGTTCCATCAGAAGAAGAAGTGGTTGGTTATCTCTGATATTTTTGAGTTTATTGTTAGTTAAAGTTAAAGATATTATCAGTAAGTTTAAATACCATGAACAACCTGAATACTATTATGCATTTTAAAAACTACCTAAAGTTTGATTCCAAAACAGCACGAATTTTCTCATTATTACAGAATCATGTATGCCTAAACTCACCTACAACTCAATCAATTATAGTAGCATGGATCAGCATAATATATACCACTTGCATTTATGTATTACCTGTTATAAGATTGAATGGTGAAATGTGACTTTGACCTTCATGGTTTTATGAATTGTATATAAATATATATTCATAATTATTTACAGCTCGCCATAAAAGTATGTGGTGAAATTAATACTCACCTGTTGTATTAAGCACTTTTACCTTTTCCCACGTATGTGCAATTTTTTATAATTTCGAAATAACATGCTGTGATGCAACAGAAAAAAATCCAGAAATATTTGTTGAAAACGTCAACGCCGTAAAAACTTAAAAACAACTTACGATGGATAAGTGAATGTTCAGGTATATGCCTATAGACTGTATATATTTACTGGACATAAAACTTTTCTGTAGTGTGTAAGCTGAAGCATGCTCAAACCGAGTTTAATTGTTCCAATTTATATAAATCTAATGGGCATCCTTTGCAGGTTTAATATTTTTATTTTTATACTAATCATTTAACTTTTGTAGATATAAAAATGCAAGTATGCACGTATAACATTTTATATTATTTATTTATTAAAAAATACTATTCATTATTTAATTGTTCCAATTTATATAAATCTAATGGGCATCCTTTGCAGGTTTAATATTTTTATTTTTATACTAATCATTTAACTTTTGTAGATATAAAAATGCAAGTATGCACGTATAAAATTTTATATTATTTATTTATTAAAAAACACTATTCATTCAGTTCACTAACTGTCTCTTGAAGCAATTTTTTTTTAAAGTATTGTCTCAACACCGTTCTAAAAAATAACTGATCTGATTTTAAACTACTATGCTGCACATATAGATCTTTGAGGCTTCTGAAATATACCGAAAATCATTCATTGATGGTGTGGAGTGTGGAGAGCCTTTAACTGCATAGTCCAGTTTTGACATTACTGTGTTGACTCATTATTATGATTCTCCGATATTAAAATTAACTTTAAATGAGTTCAAATAAACTTTTGTACCTGAATTTAAATATGTGAAGGTTAGTTTAGCAACTTTAATTAGCGGTCTTGCAGTGACAGATTTTGACTTCTGTTTCATTCAACCATGTCTACTTGAATTCATTAAACCCTTTAAATTAAACTGTGACATTCAAAATTGAATGTGTATATATGAATATATTTGTGTATAGGCTTTACGTAACTTCGTCACTGATCAATCATGCATCATAATAACCATTTCGAAAAAAGGTGCAAACACAAAAGACATTCCAGTTATGTTCTTTATTATCGTTATTGTAGCAATAATAATCATCATATCAATATAATGTTGCACATCATTGTTATCTTCTAAATAAAATAAGAATAAAATATTTACATTATTACTATTTTTGACATTACATCTTATAAGATCCTTAGCACACATTACTTTCTAGTATATATTAAATCTAATTAACTCTATCGTTATATCATACATACCTACCTATGTGTATAATATATATTTATATAATATTTACCTACCATATTTTATAGTTCGTACATTAATATAACAAACTGCTACATATGAAGTGTATTGTAATTATATGTAGATAGCTTGGAGAAAATAAAAATTAACCTTACAAACTACTGATGATCCGTTTTATAACAACAGCTTGCAGTTGTCGTCGTGTTTGTTGATGTGTGTATACAAATTATACATTTTTTTAGTACTAAAAAGAGGAAATATAATATATATTTATATATATTATGTACGTGTTGTTCTCCTTGTCTCAAGCACATTTTTTTTACACAATTCTTTTTGTAACAAATAATCCGTACGTATTTCACACAAAGAAGAGAAACTATACAATAATAATTATGGTGATTAAAATTGTGCATCTACTAACGCATATTATATAATATATATTGATGAGAAATAAAACTTAAATAGTTCATCAATATCTTTAAAAAAAACATGATTCTTTTAAAAAAGCGAAAGGCTGCCTACTATAATCACAAACTTTCAAGAAAAATTAAATGCAAAACAACTCAAAACCACCGTAAAATTTCCATATTAGCTGCATGTATATTATATACAAAACATTGTTTTTAAAACTTTAAGCCTTCTACCATTCATTTATAAAAAACAAACATACACAAAAACAGAGTTACATATATTATAAAAAGGGATTATAAACATTCGACTACACATGCATGTTTGATGTATGTAAATCAACAACAAAAAACGTCATTTAAAAAAATGTTATTTTGTCCTTTTGGTGGTGGTGGTAAAAAAACAACTCATAAAATCAGCTCAAATTATTTTGCTGTACATACAAATAATGGGAGGAATTTAAAAAACGAAATCAATCACATACTACATACCTTTCAAAACAATCTTGCAAACTACTGAACTAATTAAAAGAAGCCTAAAAGCTATAATATTAACATTAATAATAATAATAATCATAAGACAATTTAAAATTTCATTTACAAATGAATAAAAATATTTATGCACAATAACATGCTATTGTTTTACATTTCAAAAGCCTAATAATAATAACAATATAAATAGAGAGAGAACGAGATATCTCCTGCTTATTTGGAGTGAATTGATTTCAGGTGGGCAAATATATATATAATTATAATAATAATAATATTGTGTCATGCAAATAATAAGCCTTGGACGTTCATTCATGGAGCACATTATTTAAATATGTTCCAATCTTTTTTATCATGTTTCAAAATTGACTATATAAACATCATATAACTTTTTTTTAAATAATAATTACTACACTGCTTGATTACTTTGAAATTGCTAAATGAATTTCCCTATTACAAAAACACACCTTGTCCAAAAATTTGTTTTTTTGTATACCATCACATTAAGTACAACATTTAAAAAATATACATTTCAGGAAACCAGAAATGTATATAAAGTCCTAGTACAGGTTTTTTATTTTATTTTTTGAAAAAGTGATTGCTTGGTGAAAAGAAAAAGTACAGTAGTAACAATAGATATAGTAGTGGAACGTGTGAAAAATATAAAGCAGAAAATATTCTGAAAAAAAATATTGTAAAAACTCAAATTTTGTTTTTTATGGTTGATTTTTTTCTCTCTATTGGTCCAAAATTTTCAAAATTTTCAAAAATCATAATTTAAATAAATAAAATTCTGCTAATCCAATTTCATTTTTTTTATACATGCTCTAATCTACCTAATAATAAGTTTCTAATTTATTTATATTTCCTAAGAAATTTTTTTTTTCATCATCATCTTTTCCCATGTTTGTTTTTTTCCTTTGATACGTTATTTGCTTGTACATTTTACAGGAAATAACGGCACATTGTTAAAAAACCGTATACATTGAGTGAATAATATTCAATTATATAATTGAATTGAAAGTCAAAGCCACAGATGCAATTACAATAATGTTCTATATAATAATATATCATCATATTACATTTTTTTATGAAGAAGACTATCACGCTATATATTTTTTTTACGAACGAGTCATTTTTTGTTTCTGTCTCTTTTTTTCTAATAATTTATATAAAGTATTTTTGTAGCAATTTTTCCATCATTTTTTTGTCATCAAATTAGAGTTTTTCTTTCATTTTTTTTCAGACGAAGAACATGTAAGAATAGTAATAAATAGCTTGTGTGTGTATTTTTTTTGTATAATAATATTTTTGTAGAATATAGAATAANTTTTTGTAGCAATTTTTCCATCATTTTTTTGTCATCAAATTAGAGTTTTTCTTTCATTTTTTTTCAGACGAAGAACATGTAAGAATAGTAATAAATAGCTTGTGTGTGTATTTTTTTTGTATAATAATATTTTTGTAGAATATAGAATAAATTTTCAATCAATCATCATGATCATCAGTTTTTATGTATCTATTATAATTATTGAAAGTAGACAAATTTTTTTTTGTTTAAATATAGAGATTGTATCAGAGAATATCATATTATCATCGTTATACAATGCACGTAATAAAACGCTACTAATAACAACAATAAAAATGGATTTCTGGGTTTTTTGTTCAACTTGTCAAGAAAAACCTTGTAAGAATAATAATTATAATAGATTCATAGTATGTGTGTATGTTAATGTATAATAGTATAGAATATATAGAGCAGTTATTTTTTTAAAAATTATTTAAGATTAACAGTATTTTTTTTCAATAGCATTCGTATTAACAGTTATTTAGATTTTACACAGTATTAAAACAGTATGCATTCTTATAGAATTAGTGTATAACAGTAGTATATATAATGGTATATATATAATATGTATTTATATAATAAATTTTTTTTTAGTAGTTTCTCTAAAAATGGATGTGTTTTCAATCGTATACTTCGTTTTCATTGGAAGGTGATTTTGCGTCATACTTTTGTCATTTGCAGATTATCAAAAAAAGAAGAATTGTATCTGCAAATGGATAAAAGTTGGGCAAACTTCAGTTTCATATTTTTTTGTTTTAAAAGTACAATATAAAATTAGTACTCGAGATAAAAGATTCTATCTTGTAGTAAATAGCATCCTATGTTTACGAGTTTTGATTTTTTTATATAGCGTATATTGTATTGTAAGTTTTGCTTATATCTAAAAATTGGTATATAACTTTTTAGGTCTCTAATTTTTTCACTTTTTTTCAATAACAACTTTTTTTTCTCACATAAAAAAAATTTCAAATTAAAATGTTACAAAATCAAAAAAAAACTGATTAAAACAATAATTCCATATAACAATAATATATAAACCATTTTTTTGTGTTTTTAAAATAAATTGTCAAACTTTTGTCATAAAACTTTTGGTAGAAATAAGTAAAGCAGAAAAGAAAGGAAAGTGAGAAAGAAAGAAACAATATAAATAATAATTATTATTGGAGTAATCAAATTATCAAATTAAATTATATTTTTTTTACAAACAATAAAACCCGACGTGTATGTAAATCGTTTTCAAACACAAAAAATTGTCAAAAAAACATGACTACCAAAAAAAAAACATCTTAGTTCATATAACATGGTCATACCTTTTTTCCAAACACAATTTATAATAACAAATAAAGCAAAAGTGCAAATATCTATTCTTCTGTTTATTTTATAGTGCACAGAAAGATAAATAAGCACTTTTGTTGTTGAAATTAAAAACCTTGACATTTACAGAGAGATAGAGACGCGATGATACTTACAATTAAAGTGTTTGTATTGAATTATATACCAATAATAATGATTAATTAATTATTCTTACATTGTATGTCAATATATTTTACTCATCACTATTATGTTCTTATTATTTATTAATATACCTATACACAAAAAATTAATTAATATACATAGAGTAAAATTACATGAGGGTTGAGCTTCAGTAGTAGTGTGATTTCTTCTTCTTTTTCCCATACACTCATATTTATGTTGCTTGCTTCTTCTTTTGTGTGTTTTTTTTGTTGAAATTTATTTTATTATATTTAAAGGAAAATTAATTCCTTTTTTTGTTGTTGTTGTTGGTTGACGGCAACTCAATAGATTCCAAAAATTCCAGAAAGCGTCGTGTGTCTTCTCAAGTGTTTTTTAATAACAGAGGAATAGAAATACAACTTATCTATTTTGTATTATATATGTATGTAGTACGTAATTATTGAGGTCTCACTTTTACAAATAATTAAAAATGTGTGTGTTGTGTGTGTACAGAAGAATTATATAACGTTTTTTTTTATCCCGAGGACTACTAGTTGGTTGCGGCTGATTTTCAACACTCATCGGAGAACTCGTCGTCCTGTAAAATAAACAAAAAGTACACAATTTATCAATTTGAGATTTAAAAAAGATTAAAAGATTGATAAAAAAGAGGTTAAAAATAAATTTAAAAAATCTAATCTATAGAGAGAATATATAGAGCAGCGCACGCCATTTCAACTTAAAAAAGGCAAAACTTTATAATAACTGACGAATGACAAGAGACAAGAACAATAATAACTCAATAGTGAAATGAATAACGCAACGACAAAACAAGGGTCAAACTTTCAAAAAATTGTTTTACGATGCTGTTATGTTTTAAAAACCCACCGCGGTATTATGAGAACAACGCGATGGATTTTCATTTCTGATTAGTCGAAACAACTCAAATCGTACTATTTATTAGATGTTTCGACAACTACGATAAAAATCAGGTTCATCAGAAAATCATTCCCACAAAAAAATCATTTTTTTTTTCGTTCAAGACATATTTTTTGCACCAGTAAGTAATGCCAAAAAATATGTGTTGTGTTTTTTTTGTCAATAAAACCCAGCATAACGGAATATAACGAACCAAAATGAAGTACTTTGAAGAGTTAAATTTTTAGACGCTTGTGTGCAATTTGATTCTCTTCATCGTCCTCATCCTCAACTTCTTCATCACTATCATCCTCATCATCATCATCTCGAGGAGGTTGCACAGGTGGAAAATCAGGGATTTGTTCCCTCGGGTGCCAAGTTACTGACCCGGGTCGACTAGCGGAACTCGATGAAGAGGACGGACAACCAGCGCTCGCTTTTAGACCCTTAATTGACATCAAGTAGGAAAGAATGTTATCTCTTGCTTTGTATGTATGTATTTATCTTTGATGAGGAATGATTCTTCCTTTCTTAAAGTATTCGTTGACTTTCATGTTATTATTCTCGAGTATAATCATAATCATTTTTCTTCGTTTTTGTCGCCCATTCGCTCATATTTATTGCTATACAGTATACATACAACATATTATGTAAGTATCTATATGTCTTCAAGATGAAAACATCTTTGATCTATGCTTCTATATGTACTTTTTCTATTTTCATAATACAAAAAATATATCAAGTGAGATACATGATGCATCTTTAGAAACTCGGCTATTCGAAGAAAACAGAGACGCCGGACCCCTGCTGAGCCCAAAGTGGGAAAATAGCCAAAAAGAAATGGGGAACTAGGAGTTATGTACATAATGCATGAGAGAAAATAATGCTGAGCAAGATTGTAATTTTTATATTTTTTTCTGACTTCACATTTAGAAATAACATCACACAATCTCCTAATACATATATGTGCAATGGGTTGCAGCAAGTATTCTAAAACTCTTTTTTTTGTTCATTCTACCTAACTTTTATTTTAACCAACAGTGAAAGGAAAAGAAACACAAAAAATATTAATATTTCCAAAAGGTTAAGCACGTTGCATGAACTAAAGAAAAGGAAACGTTGAAACATCGTTTTTGTCGTGTCCAGAGAAGTTATAAATGACAGTGTACGCTACACTGAAATAGTACGGAATGTGTGTGAACTGAACTTATTTTTGAATGCTCAGTTTTTAATGCATTAATCATGATTATTTTAAGTACGCTGAAAAAATATATACTCAAATATACTGATATAAAGAGACAACATCATCGCATCACATATTTTTGTCAAGTTTCACCCATCCGCAACGAGCAAAAGAATTTAAAAAATAAATATGCATTTAGAATTTCATCGAAAATATATTTTCTTGTCAAAAATGTATACAATGCATTTTACATTAGAGCAAAAATCAAGCACTACAGATAATAATAATAATAGAAGAAAATAGAGAGAGAAACATAAATTGGTGTAAAAAATATAATTGTATCCTTTTCTTACACTAACCGGGTGCATACTACTGTCGTACATTGAACCGTCACCGTATCCGGCCTGTAATAAAAAGAAAAAAATTAGTTAAATTTTTTTTAAATTTAAAACGACTATTTAATCATTATCTGCTAGCTATTACGTGATTTAAGTATAATTAAAATGTTCAATGTTCAAAAAATAAAAGGCAAAAAGTATCTGACAGAAGTGGGATTCGAACCCACGCCCTCATTCGAGGATTAGAATTCTCATGTAAGCACTGGGTAAACCAGTGCAAGCTTGATCAGCTTGAGTCTAACGCGTTAGACCGCTCCGCCATTCTGTCAGGGTTAGAAAAGTTGATGCTCAGAGCTCAGTCTGACTCTTCAGAGAAGGCTTGTATTTTCCATGGATAAAAACAAGATAACAAAAAGTGGTACACAAGATAGATCACCATCATCGTCCCATCGCAAATCACCACCACTACTACTACTGCTCCTCTCATATACACAAAATTGCACTGGCTATATCTTTTTACATATTATTGTAGGTAGGTACTTATCGTACTACTCATTTGTATTTTTTTGTCTTTTTTTCAGCAACCTTTTGTTGTGATTGTGAATTTGTCAATTGATAGCAAATGGGAATCTTATCTTGTTGGCTTCTTCAAGAATCTTACAACAAATTATAGTGTGCTTAAATTTGTATGTGTAGTTTATAATGCGCTATTAATTAATTAAAATAATAATAATCCATTTCATTACCTGTGAGGGGGTGTAGTCGCTGCCATTCATGGTCATATTATACGGGTCTTGATTAGGACCTGGCGACATCATGGGTCCAGGAGTCCCTGCACCTACCATGTTATAAGGCGATTGACCGGCAGCTAAAAAAATTAACACAAATACAAAAAATATATATCATTAGTTTAGTACAAATATAATTACATAGTATGGTAATATGAAATAAAAAGATTAAAAAGAAGTTATTTTTTTGTACATGTGTAAAAGTTAAAGTGTGTGTTATTGTCCAATTAATTTTCTTTACAAAATTTAAATCATTTTATGTGAAAAAATATACATCATCATGATATTTAATACTCTACGAATTGGATTCTTTTTAAAAATTCCTCTTGTGCGTCACATAAAGTAAAAGTCATTTTCATTTAAACTGTCACTTTTTTGATTTTTTTACTCCTTTTATGAGCATAATAATCACAGTGTGAGTGGATTAAGGATTTTGTTTGATGATGATGATGATGTATATTTTTATATACAATGTATATACAGAAATCCTTCCGCAACAGGATGAACGTAAAATACGTAATAATAAGTAACAAGAGAAGAAAAGTAAAAAAAAGGAAAACTGTGTGTGTACAAGTCGTAAATGGTTCTTTATGAAGTAATAAAGTCATATATACGATTACGATTATATGCAATTCTCTCGCAACAGGTCTTGCCAGTTATAAATATGTTCCATGCACAAAAAAGAGTGTATTCTTTTTCCACTTTTGGGAGGCGACACACACACACACATACAAACTTCACTCCATTTTTACTACCGACAACAAACCATTTAAACCGTCGTAAAAATTATAGAGGACAAATATTTATTTGAATGATGGTAAGGGAGAGAGAGAGAGAGAGAGGAAAAAAGAAGAGAGATGTGTGTTTTTGTGTGTATGCCTGCCTACTTTACTACCACCATATTACTTCTCTCTTTTGATGTCGGTGGTAGTATAGTGCGGTGGATTTCCTTTGCACGCTGTGCAAATAACTGTAAAAATTAGGGGTCATAAAATAAAGTGGGCTTGCCTAAAAACCCCTATCTCTCTAATAATAATAACGCATTACAATTGCATTCCCTGTGCTTACTTTCGCCTTTAAATACAAACATTTGGAAGTGGAATGTGGATATAGTAATAGAAATAGAATGGTTTTTCAACTGTATACTATTATACAACATTTTAGTCAAATAAAGCACCCTTACTTCCAAAATTTCATCCCTTAAGAATGCTTATTATTACACCTTTTTAATCAAATCAGCTTCTTCGCTAAACAGTATGAAGCAACAATGCAAGTAAGAAAGGTCTCTCTGTTTCAAAGCAAATTACATGTATACCTTTTAGAATTGCTGCTACATCGTCATTCATACTATTACCGAACAAGGTTTCACCCATCTGAAATCGTTATAGGAATCAAGAATGTCCAAAAATGATATGACGGTGTTTAAATGGTTCCAAATCTGTTTCTTCTACTGACTGGTGTTGTATATGGGTATACATATATGCATATTATTAAAAAGTTTAAATCGTTGTTGGTGTCCTTTACAAAACGAACCTTTTTTGTATTAGACAAACTGTGCGGTGGATTAAAAGCATAAAAAATTATGTCCCTTGCAAAACATTCTCAATTCTGCTGAGCATTATAAACATGTCTACCCTGTTATTTTAGAGGGCTATGCCCTTGTCCAATGCCGATTGTATGGATGACTTTATTTGATGATTGTTAGATGAAACTAGTTGCTCGGAAAAAGGAACTGCTACATCATTTTACCTAGGAAAAATGGGGTGTTCCATTGTAATAACATTGTATAGTATAGCAGCAACCTAAAGGGTCGTAATAACTGTAATAATAATAATCGTACTAGTAATATGAAATAGCATAATAGCAGCAGCAGCATCCCTGCCACATTTTTATTGAAATCTCAGAGGCTCAATTAGATCTTTCTTTTCCAGTAGCTTAATAGCACCATTAAACGATACTTTGCACTCTATTTAGAAAAAAAAGATATGTATCATTTTCTTCCTCTTTTTAAAAAAATAACATTGATCTCTTCTGCGCTGAGAATTTTACCGTCGTAGTGAGTACGTGTATGAAGTCATATTGATAGAGACCCAGAGAGAAAAAGTTTTTTTTTATAGCTGGAAGAAATAACCGTAAAAAATATAGTGTGAGTAAATAGAAGGTACGATTTACGCGGTTAACAAAGTTATCAAAAAAAAAATTTGTAGTGAAAAAAGTCAATGTGAAACGAAAGAGAGAATGAGGATCATCATCGTCATCACAGTTTTATTTATTTGTTTGTTTATTGTTTTGTCCTACCTCCATCCAGAAAATCATCTTCCCTCAGTCTTGAAGGACGGAATTTTCCTCCTGTATTTTTCATTTTCACACGAGATGATGAATTGGTTGATGAACATGGAAAAAATAAAAATAAAATTACATCAAACATTTAGCAAACCTTGCATATATATTATAACAAAAAATATTTAAAGTTTTACAATAATTATACTGTATGTTATTATATAAAAAATATTATTATTTATTGTTATTTATTTCTATTTTAATGGCATATGTTAATTTTTGGCAATGCTTTTTTTCTCCTTTTGTGACAATACTTTTATGAATATATGATTTTCATTCATGCATGATTATGATTAATATGATCATTTCCAAACAAAGTAGATACATTTATACACATATTAACAGTTAGTTAGCCAACAACTATAGTTGCACGTGATTAGCGAAGAATGGCTGTTTGTTTTGATGATATTGTAAGCAAGTTTACTCGAATGCTTTTATACATTTAGTTTAATGAAGGAAACAAGTTATTACATATTTTAAAATGCAGATGCAGTAGAGATCGTCATTTTTTATTCTCCGTTAGAGCAACAACAAAGAAAAATATATAATTATTCATGAATCCCATCGGTGATGCAGTGTCTTCTTCACATACAAACACAAAAACCCTACTTCTGATGAGAGTGGTGGTGAGCCGGGGTAAAGCGCAAAAGGTCTTAGGGGCAAAATTCCTGGAGTAAAATCTATCTTGAATAATAATCTCTTGTAAAAAAATTCCAAGATGAAGTTTCACGATTTTTTGTTGCCTTTTTAATATGTTGCATATACACAAACATTTTGCTTGATCATATAATAATAAGAAGAAGGGGAAAATGCACAAAATGGAATTGAGATTCTTGTATAAAAAGCATCTTTTACCCTATGATCATCAAGATCGTAGTACACTATAAGGTTTGGTTTGAATCCCAACCTTTTTTTTTGCTTTTTGAGTTACTGATACTGAAAAAGTGAACACATTTTTATATAGGTACATTTTATATGTTATATTGTCTGTGCTCTGGCATTATTAGCATCTTCACCATCATCGCATCCCTCATGACTCAAGAAGACGAAAAAGAAGAAGAAGATGATGGCATTGTAAATCTAACGAAAAGATCTTCTTGTCGGCTGGCTGGATCGTACACATCTCCACTCGGCACACACACACACACAACTACATACATTATATAACTGAACGACTTGCAGTATGATGTGTAGTAGTAGTATTTTCTTTTGTGGTGTGTGGTGGTGGTGGTGGTGATGGTGCATGCGGCGGACTATATGTGCATTTTACTGTTTGCTTGAGACAACGACGAAATATCAGCAGAGAAAAATCTCTGAAAACTAAGTAACCAGCCAAACCAACCCCTCCATCCACGTCGGCTTTACAAGCTTATCTTTGGTGAACAAGCATCATGATGCCCAAAACCAATCTAATTGCTTATTCAGGAAATCTTGCACTGCCTCTTGTGTGCTGCTGCTGCTATGTTATAATACCATCGCATAGCCTTAGAAGCAGCACTAGCACCACCACCAGAGAGCTGCCAGCAGATTACATACTAAACAGAACATTACATACATTTTAGGAACATGCATGCACAAACAACACAGCCAGAAGCAATTTTTTTAAGTAAACGATACCAAACCTTTCTCAAGTTGCTGAGTGAGAAAGACTGGAAAATACCAAGAAAAAATGGAAACTTGTTTCTCCAGATTTTCAAGAGTTTCTCTCTGAAAGATTGGATAATAATAAGAAAGACACACAACTTCTCTTGATAATATACGAGAAGTTGGAGAGAGATGTGTTTGGATGATATAAAATCCCATTCCCGGGTTCCCTTATTTCCTTCCTAGGGCTTCCTTTTGGCTAGAGCTTGGAGAGTAAGAGAGAGAGAGAGAGTTCCATTTCATTTCATCATGATGTACAAGGCTTTCCTATTACTGCTTTTTGTGCCTGATGCTGATGCCGCTGCTTCTGGCTTGAGCCATCACAAAAAAATACGGCGGAGAAATGTCGTCTTCTCTTTTCTCATCTCTTCTCTCTCTCTCTCTCTCTTGCACACACACACACTTACTCACTTACTTTTATTTTCATGTACATATAAACATACATCTAAACCATATAAAGTAGAAACTTACGTAAGAGAATCTAAAAAAAAATACAACAGAGAAAAAAAACGACGAAAAAGCATCATCAGCTTATGGAAGAAATAGTAGGACTACCAGAGAGAAGCAGTGAAGGATCTTAGAAAATAATACGGCAGCTGGCAACATCAGCTTCATCATCATATAAAGAAGCCGCTTCTTTCTTTCCAACCAAAATCCCCAAATTTTTTCCGAATTTTTCTTATATTTTTTTTCTCTCTCTCTCTTTTACTTCAGATTCATCCCCACGTATGTATAGAGATGCAGAAGAACATGGTTGCTTTATTTGCTTACTTATTTGTAGTATAAGCACAAAAAAAAAGAGAACAAAATTGCTTTGCACAGGTATAAAAATGAATGGAAAAAAATGAAAGAAGTAGTTACTGTACTGCTATGTGCAGGTATGTTTTTGTGTATGAACCATATGATATAGGAACTACGGAAAAAGTGGACAAGTTACTACTATTACGTTGTGTGGTCACATTCTATTATGTAAAATCAACAAAAACGAGCAGCGCTTTCATTTTATACATATAATGTAGATATTTTTTTCTGGATGCGCTACTTGGTTTTATATAGTAGCCTATGAGTATGAGGCATAAAGTCTAGGCAAAGTCAGTAAACTACATAAACTATGGTTTTGTGTGGGATATGCATGAGCACGAACAGAGCCCATCTTGTTCTCTCTTTTTTTAACTCACTGATCTGCCTTTATGTGATGTGCTTTTCCCTTAATTTTTTTATTCATCCAAACATCCACATCTACACACACACATACTAGAGCAGCAGCAGCAAGCTTTTAAATCCATCCTTAATGGGATCGGCATGTTTTGCTCTTATTCATTTGGGAAGCCTCTTGTGATGGAACCGAAAGATTGCATGATAAAGAATATTATACACCATTAACTTATTCTTCCTTACTCAACCCCTCGGCTCCTTTTCAGCTAACCATCTTTTTTGTTGGAATAGAAAAAAAAAATAGAATAAAAGCAAGGAACATACACACACAAGGAATCCATCTGACTGACTCATTCAGTGTAATATATTTCGTAAAGAGAAGAGATACAAAAGAGTACAAGTAGAGTACACATCAAGTGCACCAGGAGGAAAAAAGAAAAAACGTTTTGACTATATGTCCTACAGATAATTATCAGTTTGTTGAAGCGACATTGGAACGACCTTGGCTAAGTACTCATCAAAGTCCAAACAAATAGCGCCACCCCGTGAAACATAAATCATGACCATCTGTGGAGGAGCGAAATCACACACACACACACACAATATCCATATCCATTCACACCGGCAAAAAAAAGAACGTTAGCAAGCGTAACTATCACTGTTACTGCTGCTGCCGCACAAATAATAGCTCGTTCACCCAACTTGTGTCTGTATATGTATATATTTTTTGTGCTCGTTTTTATTGATGTTACCATTTTTTGTATCATCTTCTCTTCAGCAATGTTATTTTAGTTTCATCATTTCAACAATATGTATGTGTAAGGGAAAATAAGACCTATGGCCATGATGATGACGATATGATACTCTTGTTCCAAACAATAACCCATCATCATACAGAAATGCTCTTTTTTTGTGTATGTCGCATATGTGCATGTGTGTGTGTTCATTCACTACTACTACTGAAGCTCCTCTGGTATTTTATTATTACTATTGTACAAAAAAAACATGGAATTCGGGTAATAACACTCTACGAATAAACGAGTGCTTTTTCTTTCTCTAGACAAAATGTGAAAATGCTGCTGTTATGTTGTTGTTGGGGATGAAATAAATATATATATATACACAGAATACAAAGTTATATATATATATATTTCCTGGTGGTATAGCAGTACTTGCCTTTTTTCCATTTAGAACTTGTCCTGTTGTCGTTCTACAACAGTGCAGTAAAAAAGGCAACAACAACAACAGCAGCAGCAAAAGTAGTAGTGATGACGAGGACGAAAAGAGACAAGGAATAACAGTGAAAGCACACATAGCAGTAGCACTGGTGGTGGTGGTGGTGGTGGTAAGAGAGAAAAGGGAATGGGATGGAGTTAATATATCACGGGACTCTAACGTTGTCTATGACAGACTGAATGGCTCTTGCGGGCCTGCTACTTCCCTTAGAAAAAAAAGAGAAAATTCGAGGGGGGCATGAATCCATCCGTACTACATACATACATACATACTACACACATTCGTACATATTACAAAAAAAAGCTCGATATAATATGTGTAGTAGTCGTATGTTTTCATGATGTGGCTCCATATCCACACACTACCAACTTGAATCGAATTATTTTCCCCCTGTTTATATTTTGTATTAGGTACACACACACACATAACGACAACAAGAGACGCATAACATTCACTCTCTGCTTTCTGCTCGAAGATTTGCTAAAAAAAGCCATAACATTTTGTATATTATGTATTGCTATATATATATTGTGTAAGCAATGAAAAGCATTTTGTGTTGTTTTTTTAACTGGTGAGCATAATATTTCCAAAAATCAACATCATCTGCTGCCAGGATTGGTGAACGTATAAAATAGTATGAAGCAAAAAATAAACTATGCTCGCACATCTCAAACAAAAGGCACACCAAAAAAATACACACATGCTGCAACACTGCTGTCATGCCGTTATATAAAATTCTAGGATATTTTAAGTATTTTTATGTAATTTTTTTTGCAAAAAAAGAGAGAATAGTAATACGCAAAGTGCCCACCTTTTTCAAATACTATTGTCAAAATTTGAAAACTTATGAAGTAATAATTTTTGTTATAAAAAGCAGCAGTAGTAACAGCAGCAGCAGCAGCAGCAAAGCACATCATAATGATAAGTATGTCGGAAGAGAAGACAGGTAATATGACTGTTGCTTGAAGGCAACTTTTTTTTCCTTTGCCTTTTCGACCATAACATGAGGAGAGAAGAGATGAGGTGCATAAAGATTTTCTTTATTTTCTGACAGGCTACCACAAAGAGGATTTTTTCACTTATAATATTTAAATCAAGAAACTGTCAAATTAGACTTTATACAAAAAATTGTTACATGATTAAAGAACATTTTGTGTTATTTGTTCAAAATCTTTGAAAACTTTAGTGTAGGTGCATATTAGAAATATCCATATAAATGCTCTCTCTATAAATGTTACGTGTGCAAATCCAATGATTTTTTTTTTTCCAATTTTCTTAATGGAAACGTTAAAAATAGCTGCGCAGTATTGGAATTTGGTCGGTTACAACTTACTCTTCAGTTTTGTATAATTCAACAAGATGGATTGCTCTAAAGGCTATTTATGAAATGGTGACTAAGTATTAAACCTTAATGGACATACAATAACGAAGAAGCATACATAGTTAACCGATGATAAACAAAAAAAACTAAAATTACTCAAAAGAAGATAACAAATTGACTAAAAAAGAAGATAATATATATATTTTTACAACAGGAGCGCATTGTGCTCTTTATGACTGCTTGACTCGATGAATAAAAAGTTCATTTTCTTTCAGCATTATTCAAGATAAATACAAGTCGGTCTATAAAGGTAGACAGATAGCACGTTAACAAGTTCTCATCGTCCTCATCAACGTTAATATCATCAACATCATCATCATCAAAATTCCGGCATACATAAAGCAACAACTTTTGTGTAAAGGGTTAAATGAATTTATACATGTGCTAACGGGCTGCTGCTGCTGCTGCTGTGTATGACGATGCTGATGATGATGATGATTACGTTACGACAGTGATTCAACTTGTAGTACTACTAATCGAAGACATACACACAGCAGTAGAGCTTCTGATCCCTGATGATAATGCAATGAATCAGTGTCAAAAATCCTTTCATAAGCGACTCAAATCAAAATCTACACACCGGAGTTATACATCCATAAACATACATAACTTAACATTTTATATGTTTATATGTATGTGTATCCGCTCATACAGGTTCATTATTACTTGAGGAGTTATACGATGCCTTCTCTCTCTCTCTCTCACTGCCATTTATTTCCAACAAGAAAGAGAGAGAGAGAAAAGACGAAAAGGACGATTCTCTCTCTCTCATTCTGCTCAGTTAAGGAAGTAATAAAATTCAAGTTATAAGTAGTATGCTTGAGCTGCGCTGCTGCTATCTGTTGAGCCATGTCAAGCCATGTCATGTCATGTCAGTTTAAGTTATTCCCTCTTTGCTAACAAGCCTTGACTTTGATTGCTCTCTCTCTCTTTCTCTTTTACTTCTTTTTCCTATACTTCTACTGATAATATTTTCTGTTTTCCTTGTACAACAATTTATACACACATACATAAATTATATAAGACAGTCAGATGGAGAGTAACTACTAGCTGCTATCTCTCTACTTACTTTGTTGTATGTGTTCTATGAATTGTAATAATGTAAGTAATTCGCCGTCCACATATTATACTACATACATACGTACAACATGACAAGTTTTTCTTGTGTATTTGATACTAATACAAAGAGATAAAAATTTTATATACAGGAAAAATTAAGCATGTATATATTTTATATGTAGGTATGTACGTGTAGTTTACCGCTGATACAAGCTACAATACATCTCTTTTTTCCTTCAGGAAAGATTTTTTTTCTTTCGTTTTTTTCATTTTCCCTTTGCTTGATGATGAATTATTAACCCTTTAGACTCACTAATTAATATCTACACAAAAATACCGCTTTTTCAGTTTTTTTGTTGTGGCAAGAATATATAGAACGTGTGCTCTCCTCGCCCTTTTGTGGCCAATCTTTTCAAAAGTATTTTATCTTTAATTTATCCTTCAATCTCAACAAACATCCATCCCTGATAAAAAAAATACATTTCCTTGTGAGACAGGTTACATATTATCTAGATTCTTTTGTGTGAGCTTGATTTTCTCTCCACCTGCCGCCCCCGGGTGCCTTCATCTCAATATCTGTAAGAACGTGTGTAAATTATGGTGAACTTATCATGTAATTTTATTTTCAACCCTTGGAAATTATAACTCAACCAAAAAGGGTATCCGGATAAGGAACGATGATGATGATAATAATTATAGATATTGATGTTTTTGAAGTTGGAAGATGAGATGGTAAGACAAAACTTATATAGCCGTGTATTTGATGAAAAATGCAAAAACAAACTCCCCTGAGCCATACATTTTTTTGATGATTTGTTTATGAGTATTGTCACAAATTAGTAATGCCAGTTTTAACTACTACTAAAAAATATTAATTGAGACTTTCTTTTACCGGCTGCCTTTTTGGCTGCGTAAAGGTTTGCTTCCTCCTGAGCTTTCCCAATGTTTTTCTTGTATCTAATTCTCTTATTGCCGAACCAATTGGATACCTGTACAAATTAAAGGACAAGAAATAAAAATGTTAATATTTTTTAAACTTGTACATCAATTAGATCACATTCCTCAACCAATGAGTGAAGATTCAATATTAACTTAATGTTTGGTTATATGATGCTTACTTGCGAAACGGTTATACCACATTTTCTGGCAAGTTCCTCTTTGGCTTCTTCAGATGGGTAAGGATTACTCAGGTGCGAGTAGAAGTATTCGTTGAGGATCTCTGAGGCTTGTTTGCTAAAGTTACGTCTCTTTCTCCTGTTCATGGAAAAATAATATAAAAAACATTTCAATGTAAAATCATTCATAATATACACAGTAAATCATCACATTATTCACACAGAATAATCTCAAGTGAAAGCATTTTTTTTAAATATATCATCTTTGTTATCTGTGTGGACTAAAGAAGATGATGATGACGACGACGAAGGTGACTTGGAAAATGGGAAATTTTGTTTGTGGAAGGTGACTCCGTCATGACTCAAGCGCTTATAGAAATTTGTCACCAATCCGATGACTGTCAAAGCTCAATGCAATACTATAATGTTCACCACATGAAGTTCTAAAAGCTCGTGCTGTGACGGTAGTGACGGCAGATGATGCCAATAGGCGGTACCAACCCATCTAAGAACCCACAAAATCTTCACCGCTGCTGCCATTCCCTTTTGTCCATACACTCACACACACACACACACATTAATATACCTACCTTTACCTCCTCCTTTATACTTTTACTACGTGCCTTAGAAGCATAAAAGGAGAGAGAGAGAGAAAAGGAGAATGAAGAAACGTATGACATAAAACGGCCATGAGTACCACAAATATTCAGCAATAACCACAACGGATTAAGAAAATGTGCCGTCATGGGGGGATTATAGTCCATTATTAACATCATGGAACGTCTTTATTGCTTCATTCATTCAGCTCATTTCACAACCTCCAAACGTGTTGTGAAGCAATGAAGAAATCCTAGACCATTCTTAAGAACTTTAAGAGAGAGAAAAAAAATACTTGAGGGAAATTTGTAAAATGTGTGTGTATTGTAAACTTGTAGTTTGGCATTTTATCGTGTCACCAGTCCACTATTACAATACCGGCGACGGTCGCTCATTTCTCTGCCATATACATATTATGTGCTCACATCAAACACATACACATATCAATCATATCAGTGTGTTAATCTCTTGTCGAATGCTTAATTATTGATGAAGAGTATGTCGTAGACAAACGAATTCTTTAGCAGAGTTCATTAGATATTTATTTACAACCTTTTCTTTTGTGTCACGCGCTTATTCACTCAACTCAACTGAGAGGAAAACCTGAAAACGAGGAAGTAGTGGAAAGCAAAAATAGCAGGGAGAGCGGAGCTAAGAGAGAGTAGTAGTGGAATGTGTGCAAGCGGACTAAACGCATTACCAGAAAAAAAGTTAATTATGGAGGCAATAAAAAGTAATTGTTCCTTGTCGGCAACATTTGTACCGTACATGTGGTGGTAGTGGTGGTGGTGGTGGTGGCGACGACGACGACGACGATGCCAGTGTAGTAGTGGTGGTGGTGGGCAAAGTTTTAGAATTCTACGTGAACTTCTCTGTGAAATGCGTAAAAACTCTTTTGCTTTTCATCTCAATCACTATTTTCTCTGTCTGCGTGTCTACCAACATCACTGCCAAATAGAACATGGGCCTACGTATCCATGTGTGTTTCTACATATTATATGTCTCTGCATCGCACACATATACACACAAGTGACATGACTACATTTTCAAACAACCAAAGAGTCAAGTGGTTTTCGTCACAGTCGGGAGGCGCAGCAGTCCTGCGGTTTGAGTGTCCA
>JAHZNC010000934.1:0-13343 GCA_027744095.1 Zhuqinia jingwanae
TCAGGACGGCGAGGATTTGGTACCAGTGAACTTTACTCTTTCCGTTTCTATTTACTTTCTGTAAATACTTATTCAGTCGAAACCCATTTAATTGAAACTTGGATGGTGGTGACAGAGCACTTCCGAAGGGATCTTCGTCGTCACTTTCTACGGTTGTTGTGCTTGACACATTAACTGGGTGAGCTTCATTGTCACTTTCTCCGCCTGACACGTTATGTTCGTTGTCACTTCCTCCACATGATGCATTATGTTCGTCACTGTCTCCATCTGACACACTATCTTTGTCGTCACTTTCTTCACTTGCCTCATTAACTGAAAGAAGCTCGTCGTCATTTACACTACTTGTAATACTAAATGAACGATCTTCATCATCACTTCCTCCACTTGTAACACTATCACTATCGTAATTTTCATCACTTGTTGTGCTACTCACATTGTATGTGGTCGACATTGTTGTCAGTTGTCAATGCGGGTCGTCGGATGTGCAGTCAATTTCTGTAAAATCAATAAAATCAAAAGTTGGTGATGAAACATAATTATGATCATTTACTAGACACACCTGAAAACACAACATTGTTGTTTATTTAAGACAAATAATTCATTCGACACACTTTTTCCAATTTTACCTTTTAAGTGTCTCTACTCCACACAAGAATAACAATTACCCCTCCAAGCTTAAACAGCTCTCACAAAAATAGATTATTACTTATTCACAAAACTATTTTCAAGTGGTTTTACACTCAGCTGTTACTTATTTCGCTATTTCTAATTGGTACTAAATCCAAATTAATAAACTTCTTGAACAGCAGATCTTATTTTTTGCCGAAACCAAGGATTCAACATGTGCATGTGGTCGCTTCAACAGGTGTGTGCTTCGTTCAACAACAAATAATTAACAATACAAAAACAGGTACATAATAATGGCAACGATATTTGCACACTTACGTCAAGTAGTCTTTGAGTATAAAAAGTAAATCAGTTGGTGCATTGAATGAAAAAATATATATTTATTATAATTGTGCATCTACTTTTCAGCTATCCTAACAAAAACATGTTTATAATTTATAAGGGAAACATATGCTAGCAATTTTTTAAATCTAAGTTATTTATGCACAGGAGCTTTAGAGGTGCTATTCTCTGGAACGTTAATGTGGGGGTAACGCAAGTCAATAAAAAAGCATAATGTGGAAGGGAATTGGCATTTTGGCATTTACCAACACTAACACACGAATCTGGTTTTACACCTGCAGTTGTACGCGCATGCTAGGTGAAGCATTTACAATGTAAATTTTACATTTACAACAACCCAGCCCACTTGTCTTACTTTTGCTTGTAGCATGAGCTGCATAGTTGTCATGTCTCAGGTTGCACATGAAGGTCATATATGTCAACGACTGCTAGTAGCATGCATATTATTAACAACACTATAACTTCACAATAATTATTTTTTTCATACATTTACTCTGGATATTCAAACAATGAATTACCAAACTATTAATGCACAGTAATATTGGATCAAGTAGAAAAAGAAGAGAAAGGTACAAGATTTTTTAAAAATGTATAGTCATAAAATCACAATACCCCAGTATCTAAATATTTAAACTACATAATAATTAGTAAAATTAACAGGTTTTCAACTAAAGTTACAAAAACTATACTTCATTATTTCTAATGATGCTAGTAATTATAAATTTTCTTCAACTTGTCGTACAATTCGCTTCCATTCCCTTCCTACCTTTTTACGCATGGTTATTTTTGGAGCTACCGGAACAGCTTCTGCAACTGGAACAACTTCCGGTGGTGGGTCCACTGCCTCATCCATAACTACAACTGGGTTACTATCGTTCAAGTTAATTTCTGGCTGTCCAATGCCATGCTTTTCATCTGAAAAATGAATTTGTGACATGTCGTTCACCAAAGATTTGGTGATTTTGTAGGATAATACCATTTCCACATTAGGTCTTGCTGCTGGCTCCGCAGAGATCATGCTCTTCGTCAACTGTGTAACACTAATCTTCTCATCTTGGGGAATTTTCAAACATTCTTGATCCAAAAATTGCTTACCATCCTGAATATTTACTTGTCGAAAAATAGGACGATCCCCAAAGGGATGCTTCCCATCTGTGAGGACATAGTAGTAGATACAGCCAAGAGCGAAAATATCGCTTGCTAGACACTATGTAAAAAAATGAAGACAAAAGCAACTTGTTTACAAAATGAGATAAAGAAAAAATTATTGACTTATTCATTGACATATTTTCATTATTTTCTAACCACTTTTGGAGGGGAATCTGTGAGGGCATCAAGAATCTCTGGGGCCATCCATCCTTCTGTCCCCATACCACACGACGTCCGCACCGTAACAGCACTCGCCCCAAATGGCAATCTCCTCGACAATCCAAAGTCAGTAATCTTTACTTTGAATTGGTTTCCTACTCCAAAAAGTAAAAGTATGTTTGCTGGTTTCATATCCCGATGAACAACACCATTCCTGTGAAGATGAGCTAATCCTGATGCACTTTGCCTCAAAATATGCCAACGGTCAATCTCTCGATCGTGATGTTGCAAACTTTCCACATACTCGTGCAATGATGTACTACATTTCTCCAGTGCGATCAGCATGACATCTTCAGACAGTTCAGCGTGGAAAAATTTGACAATGTTTTCATGCCAGCCAAGATTCCTCAGCAACTCAATTTCTTGGTGTATTTTATTCTCATCTATACCATCCATAAAAATGCGCTTGACAGCTACTTCCCTGCCAAGAAATTTCCCCGTGTATACCCTTGAGCCATAGGATCCTTGTCCAATCTGATAATTCTTGTCATAAGATATTTGTTTCAAGTTTGTGAATGAACTCTGAGCATTCTGGGAGTTGCGCTGATTTAAAATGTTATAGGCACCCGATTGCTTCGTTTCCCAGAGTGCTTCCTTTAGAGCATCAAAGCTATTTGTTCTTGTTTTTAGAAGCTGATATAAGAACATTGACCTGTTGAGTGATTGCTTGCTTTCCTACAAAATAAATGTTTTAAGAAACATGCACTTACAAACGATAAAAATATTTTACAAACACCAAATAAACTTACAAGATCAGCCAAATCGTTGCTGCTCAGAATTTTTTTCTGTACAAGTGCGGACAGTAACAATGTATTGCAAACAGTGTACTCGACCAACGCGGGAAAATTATTTGTGATGTGCTCATTTTGCCAACTTTCCATTTTTGTGCATTAATAATTATTTTTTCTTGGAATTCAAATATTTCAAAACTATAAAAGCATTTTAATACAGGATGAAATTGGAAAGAATAAAATGGAAAGTGAAAAACTCGTATTAGTCTTGATTAGGAATCTGTTTTATTCGTTACTTTTTATTCTTCCTTTTATTACCACATAAATGTAATTTGTATATGTACGTTGTGTGTATGTATATACCTTTTTATTACGTAGTACTATAGGCTGCTTCATAGTATTGTCATGTCCGTCCGTCTGTTTTAATTTTAACTTTTAAACGCTTTACACGACTTTCTCCAAATTTGGTATATGGTAACCTGCGGACACGTGGGGGAACTCTATTGATTTTCAAGGTCATACCCTCATTAGTGCGCTAATAATTAGCCTAACTTGCATCAAGTAACTAATCAATGTGATTTCTACTGCTAATCACGAATACGACATCAGTTTTTGTTAGGTTGAGTATATTGGGGAAGGATTTGATATTGGGTTACAATTTTATGCTGAGATTTATAATTGCTTTTTAAATAATTACAAATTACATGAGTAAATAATTTACTAGTCGCTTATGCAACTTCGGTCCTCCAGTTTTAGAGGTTTACTTGTTTAATACCTAAAACCATTCTTATCTTACAACGCTCACCGAATAACTTGTTGCAGTATAGCATTATTTTTACATTTTTGATACCGCATCCCAAAATTTAATACATAGTTTTATAAATGATGAATTATTCACGTAAGTGGCAGTATGGATTGTGGCTCGCTATCAGGGCATCGAACCGAAATTACAAATCTCAGTTGGAAATATATGTAGCAGTATATTGGAGTATTTTGTCTTTCTTGTCAATCTCAATACTGCAAATTTGTCTGCACATTATATATGCATGTAAAATACATATTTGCACAAAACTATATTTCGTTTACATGTTTTGTAACCCGTGGCGTGAGTCAGACTTGCCTAAACTGCAAATAGTGCAAATGCTGGCTTAATACATCTGAAAATATTATTCTGGATGGATCTTTATCTGAGATCATATAATAAAATGTATTTTAGGATAAGACGCCGCAATATACCAAATGTGAACAATAGGTTACAATAGCTACGGATTGCATACAGAGACAAACTCCTTTGTGGCACTTAAAGAGAGATCATATAATAAAATGTATTTTAGGATAAGACGCCGCAATATACCAAATGTGAACAATAGGTTACAATAGCTACGGATTGCATACAGAGACAAACTCCTTTCTGGCACTTAAAGCTAACTTAAAGTTTAATAATTGGCCCTCAAAAAATCATTATATTCACCATATTATATTAGTCATCCTCACTATCAATACTTCGTGTATACCCATTTTGGTTTAAATCTGAAATTTTTTTTATTTAAATTGCAGTCCAAAAAATATTAAGGTTAATTGAGTTTCTTAGTTAAGATGATTGATATGTTTTAACAAGATACATGTGGTCTCCATAATGGAAAATATGTATATTATATTTAATGAATGGCATGCAAAACGGACAACCTTCGTTTTTAATAGGTAAATAATCAGCTTTTGTAACAATGAAATTGCACCCTCCTAGTGGGGTAAAATGGTGGTGATGGTGAGGTGTTACCCCAATGCACTTTTATATCTAGTTTGGGCCTATTGGGTTTTATGGTGTGGTCGCGCGGACCGACGAACCTATAAAACCGACTGCGCGGTAGTTGAGGTGGAGTAAGTAAAATACGTAACGGTTGCGGTCGAGCTCCGTGCGAACGCTTCGAGTACCAACTGTTGTGGTTCATAGTCATTTACTGCTGTTGAGGGGCTTCATCAACCTGACGAGGTAACCGGATGATGGATCAGCTCCTTCCTCATCTTCCCTTCTAGACATGCTGTTACAGGCGATAGAGACAACTAAGCTGAAGATGAAAAAAAGCTTTTGTCCCAATCAAGTTTACACATGGACCCTTTGAAGTAAGTCTCATTTGTCATTGTAAATCTGTCTCATTTGAAAAAAGGTAGATGAGCAATTAAATATGAAATGAATAATGATTCAATATCGATAATAATAAATATAGCAATTAAAACGAACGGGATTGAAATATTTGGATGGTTTCACACATTTTAATGATGTCCGCGTTTCCTTTAGATGTTTCCGCAATAACCTTTTGTTAAACATTATGATACAATGCTTAACGACTTGGTTTGGTTTGTTTGTGAATCATGCAAATAAATTTGTAAATCCGTTCCCGTATTCAATTGTAACGTTAACTTCAATAGATAACTGATAAATTGACAATCAGTAGGTATACTAGTACGTAAGTAAAATATTTTTTACCGAAACGAATATCAAATATTACATCATCATGTACTTACATACTTATATGGTGTATATGGATGCTTAAAAAGAGGATGAAATTGTTAGGTCCAATACAGTTCAGTGTGAGCTTCGCATAACCAAATGAATTTTGCATTTTTCCTGAGATGCAAGCAAAGTCAAGAACATTTGCTTGTGCCAAGCTTGTGAAGTTCTTTTTACACGATTTTTATTGATCATATATTTACGGTAATCGCAACACAAAGGTAGTTTCGTAAATAACGTACTACATTAACTATTAACGTCATTCAAACATTTATTAATTCATTAATGTTTTATACAGACATCTAACTTTATCTCGATTGTATCTAGACGCCCCAAAAGGACAAGTAACCAGAAAACATGGATTCATCAGGCAGAATAAAATCATGTAATGTATCGTTGCCCTTTTCAACCTCAAAAATGTATAAAAAAATATTTTAATACATTATTTAAACCCAAAATCTTGTAACTTTGTAGACCCGCCCCTTGTGGAGATTCCAAGCATATTGGATGACGTCATTAAAATGCTGCGGAACAAGGATTACGAAGGGCATCCTGGCTTGAAAGCAGCTCAGTCATCTAGCAATAAAAGAAGCACAAACAAAGCGTATGTACTTTTACTCGGCTCCACCAGTGCAGGAAAAGTAGTGCGGTATGCATGTTAACAATAAAGTTCAATCCACTTAGCATTTTTGTATGCAAAAAGGTGCTTTGAATTCATGTCAACAAATGAAGAAAAAAAACATTTTTTTTTAAATTCACAGATCAATATGCTGTTCAATAATCCCGACATGTAAATGGCAGTGGGAGATGTAAATTCAACAACCACGGATATTCAGTAACTGTTTTTTATTAATAAATAATTTGATTTGACTATCAGCAGAAGTACAAAAACCAGTCATGCTTACACATTTTTATTATTATTTACTTTAGTGAGTTCCGAATCTAGGTGCCTATAGAAGAGATTGGTGTCGCCAACTCGGAACTCATTGTCATTGACACGCCTGGTCTTGCGGACACACGAGGAATAGAACAATTTCTGGCAACTTTGGACAGCTTTCTCCACAATCACGAGACCTCAACAACAAAATACCGAACGTTGTCATAATTTGCGACAAATTAAATGACAACCTATTCACTGGAGATGGCTCCCAATACGTCAAAATGTTGAGAGGATTTGACAGTTTCCGGGATCGCATCACCGATGAAAATTATTCAAACGTGATTTCCAAGAAATCCACATATAAATGACAAAACAATCTGTTACCTGTGCTGCCAAACAAATAGAGTAAATCTTATCCAATTCGTGAAATAGAAACGTTTCTTGTAGTACTTTTTACGTATTCCTGAGCTGACACTACTTAAATTCAAAGTCCAAGTGTCGTGCTCTTCTTCTGTTTCTTAAAATTATGTGTTCAGGAATGTGGTATGACTAACAAAACTGAGTTTTTTTCTTTGAAAACACTGGTTTACATTTTATAAGGATTTCATGTCAGTCTGTCTGTTTCTCCACTTTCTCCACTCGACATAATCTCAAACACAGCTTTCAAATTACATTTGATCTCACTTTTTGCATCTGATTACCTACCAGACTGATTAGTTGATTTTCATCAAACGTTCTATGTTCTATATACATATACATATTTCATTACAATTTTCCACTCCAAGCCACTTTCGCGTGGAGCTGTAACGTATATTGTATAGTGTATTTTATCGCGTATAGTGTAAAAATACGGCTTATTTGTACATTTTACTGCACTTTACTTCAAAAGCGCAGCGGTCCAATTTTAAATCGCTACTCTTGTTTGCTTCTTTTTTGTGCTGATCTAACACTTTAGTGCTTTTTGAAGTAACGGATAAAGACGCTTTGCTGTGGTTGCTCGAGATCTTTATATGTTTACATACATGCGTGTAAAAGCGTGTGGCTTGCTACCCTCCAACAGAATGGCTTCAATTTGCTACTTGACAGCATTCGCGATTCTCAATTTACATTATGACTCCAGAAACGTAGACACATGAAAAGCATAATAATAATAATACTCATACACACATTGTGGGGTTATCATGCACACAGACAAACAGTTCTAAAAATAGTCATGCATACCAAATTACATGTCACATTCGTCTTCACAGTGCATGCCACGCAAAAAAAGTAACACGGTCAAGTGTTACTTACTTGCATACGATTAAAAGCAGAGCAGAAGATTGAATAAGTGGTGCAGCAGACATTGGCCTTGGAATGAGATATTGGCATTTAAAAGGATTTCTTTTTGCATCCATAAAAAATGCAGCAACAGGTTTACTGTTTATCTATTGGGATGGGATACACAGTGTGTGGATTGGCTAAGGTTGCTTTCCTTTTCTTTTAAATTTTTGGGGAGGTAAAAATTACTTGAAGTTTTCGGGCAGTGTGACAGAATAGTTTCACCCAGTCCAAAAGTTTGACACACCAAAATGAAATATTCTGGCTATTTTGTTATAAATTTTACAGTACTCATTGATGTTAAGAAATTTTCTCAAGTTCAGATAAAGTTTAGGTGAGGAAGCAAAATCTCTAATCCTTTTCATTTCTCAGCCTTTCAGTCAGCCTTTTCTTCTTTTTTTCTTATACATACATACATCATTAGCCAGGAACTGTAAGGCTGAAGTATTCCAACTAGACAACGAATAAGTATGGTTTCTTCCGGTAAACCTGACTCATTAAAGTTATCTTTACATTTTAAGCAGCTGTAAATGTGTGGGAAAATTTTTATAATTCAGTTATGAAAAAATTCATGCATATTTGTAGACCCGCCCCTTGTCGACATTCCGAACACATTGGATGAGAATAGTAAAAATGCTGCGGGATAAAAAATTATGCAAGGCAATAAAAGAAGCCAAAAGAATACATTATATGTCCTTCTTCTTGGTTCAACTGGAGCAGGGAAAAGCAGTGCAATAAGTTCATTAATTTGTATGTTTTATTGATAATAAGTGTGTGTGACGATGTCATGCTGTATTGTATTTCCAAACATACATATTGGTTTCTTTGTGCATGGCATATTTTTTTAAATTTATTAAGAGTCAACTTATTTTTATCAACAGATCAACATACTATTTAATAATCCAATTATTGCCGAGGTGGGAGATGTATCTCAACAACAACGGATATTTAGTACAATGCATTTTCATCAAATAAATTTTTTTTGAAGATGCGATTGCATTTCAATCGCTTAAAGTTCACGTTTAATTTTTTTTACTAGTAAACACAGAATCTCAGTGCCAATTGATGACCTTGGTGTTGCCAATTCTGAACTCATTGTTCTGAAGTGTGGAAATTACATTTTTTTATGAACTTCAATAAAATGGCACAAGTTTAACTCGTTGCACTTGCAACATCTTCATTTTATTACCTATATCGTGTGTGGATTGTTATATGACTGATCTGTTTTAAATATGAATAATTAGAAACAATTCCTCATGCAATGCAAAATAAATACATTGCATAAAAAATAATTTTCTGGTCAATGTGCACACTGTAGGCTCCACCTGGACAAAAATTAAATGATTTTTTTTAATAAGTATTAAATATTACTACTGGTTCACAAAATTCCTTGATGTAAAACTCCCAGTTCATCGCTTAGTAATATAACCCGAGTTCTGCTACTACAACTTCTACGAATATTAATGTTTATATTATAACTGGGCGGCAATAATAAACTACAGGAAAAATTACATAAAAAGATAGACTTCCTTTGGGTCAAATAGCATCCATGCAGTACCCCGAAAAACAAGCGAAACCCCGAAAGAAAAACTAGAATGGTGTACCCTTAAGAGAGCAGAAAATTACCAAATTACACCCCAGATTTTACGAATTATCCCTTTTTTCCCTTTTTCTCTCTCCTCGTCCATTTTTTCTTCTAGTTGTCTCCTTTGCCTTTCCTCTTCCCGCTTCCGTTCAACTCTTTCTGCCTCAAGCTGTGCTTCCACCTTTCTTTGAGCCTCGTCCAATCTGGCTTCGTGTTGTTGCCTTTGATTTTCCATATCACGCATGCGCTCTTCTCTTTCGGCCGCATGCAACTCCTGGATGTTTTGTCGCTCCTTGGCCATTTTGGCTTCATGTTGTTGTCTTTGGATTTCAATTTCATGCATCCGCTTTTCTCTTTCTGTGTCAATTTTTAGTTGAAACTTCCTTTGTTCCTCAGCTAGTTTGGCGTCGTGTTGTTGTCGTTGTGCTTCCATTTGAAGCATTTGTTGCTTCATTTCCGCATCCCGCTTTTCTTGGTACCTTCTTTGCTCTTCTGCCATTTTCACTTCCTGTAGTTGTCTCCGGGCTTCCATGTCATGCAACCGTTCTTCTCTTCTGGCTTCACGCTTGTCCTGCAGCTCAGCCTGCTCTCGCTTGTACTCTTGATCCTCTCTCCGTCTATCTTGTTCCCAGAGCATTTGCTTTTCATCCATCTCCTGTCTCCTTTTCATGTTTTCCATTTCCATTTTCCTCATCTCTATCACTGCTTCTTGGATCTTTTGGTTGGCCTCTTGCTGGGCTACGAGTAAAGCTGTTAGCATGGGTGTATCTTCTCGGCGCCCTCCCGAACCCTGATTTATAACTGGAGGGACATACTTCAGCTCCGACTTGAACAGCAGAGATGTAGCCTTGTCCATTTCGGAGGCGTAGTTCTGGCCCAGCTGCTTGACAAATTGGCTAATGGGCGCCAGTTTCATTTTAGTACCAAGAACAATTGGGCTAAATTTTAAACTCTTTTTCCAGTTTTCTAACAAATTTCTGGCTTGTTCAAATGGCATTTTGGTAAGGTCACTTGTGTGATAGGCGGGATCACCTCCGACAAATGTTAGGGAGTGTGATATGCCTTCTTTCATGTTTACCAAGCCAGAAGTAGAAGAAATGGGATCCTCGTTATCATGGATTAATGATGATATGTCCTCTGCAAACTTGATGACGTCAAACAATGCATCAGTAAGGTCACTACTAAATGGTTTGTCGCTTTGTAATTGTATTTCTATAGCTCCCCCACCATAAATTGATTTAACGACATGAGTCCCGTACTCATTAAAGAAGTTGGTCCATTTGGCAACATTTTCATGATCCTTTTCATCAAATGGGGGTAGGCTTGTTACAACGGCCTTGAACTCCTCTGTAAAGTCAAGCCTGTCATTCAGATTAAACTCAAAAAGTCTAAATTCCCTCGTTGCGCTTAAAGAGCAGCTCTTTTCTTTGAATGACGTTTCTTTGATGTTGTGACCGCTTTTGGTTGCTCCAGTGAAACTTTCGCTTGGAATTGTTCCAGCAATCCCCAGACTTTGAAGTCGATGTTGTACATACTTCTCTTTCGTGTCAAAAATGAAGAAATTTTCTGAGGTGGCTCGTTCCAGTTCACATGTTAAAATGTTTGGAATCAAAAATCCAATGTCAGTTTGTTGTAAATGTCCCATTTCAAATGGTGACTTGGGAAGGTAGGCATCTTGAAACACGTTGTAGCTGAATCCAGCCACAGTATTTTGTAGAAACACTGGAGGTTTGATGTTCAGAGCTTTCTCCAGTAGAACTCTGGTCGCCTCATCCTGCTTGATTGCAGTTAGTAGTTCCAGTACTGCAGTGGATGTTTTTGGAACGTCATCCAGTGTATTCACGTTTCTCATGTTGAGTGTTTTCTGAAGATAAGGTAAAGAAGATGGAAATTTTTGTCTCAAACTTTCATACTTGTCCTCATTCCAAACTTGTGCCAAAAGTTGAGAAATTTCAGTATCCTGAATTCCAATTTGTATATTTGTCAGAATACTCAGATAAAATTTTATTCTTTGGCATTCCTTCCCAACCAACTTGAAAGAACTTGGTTTCATCTCAAAAATTATCTGCATTGCGAAATGCTGTTGAAAATACGCCGAGACCGATGGGATCCCCTCCTTTCTCTGTTGCAAGTCGAAACTTGTCAAAAAGATTTTTGGGATAATAAATGTTGTTGGGCAGTTTGTAATACCCATCCACCATTGGTAACTCGTAAAACTCGGCCTCATTTTCTGCTACCGTGATGTGAGTGGGTTTGGGGAACAAAGTGAAATCTTCAATGACCTCTTTGAACTGGTCCAGTCGTTTCGTAGGAGCTCGCTGGATATCTGGTCGCGCTGAGCAGAAATGGGACAAAAGAAAGATGACGTTTGAGTAATTTTCATCAGTGATGCGCTCACGGAAGCTGTCAAATCCTCGAAGCATTTTTGTGTATTGGGAATTGTCTCCAGCAAAACGGTTGTCAGTGAATTTGTGACACACGACAACAATGTTTGGAATTCATATCCTTGAGGTCTTCGTGGCTAGCCAGGAAGCTGTCCAAAGTGGCAAGAAATTGTGCGTCTTGTTCCAGCCCACGTGTATCCGCCAGGCCAGGAGTGTCAATAACAATGAGTTCAGAGTTGGCAATGCCAAGCTCATCAATTGGCACTGAGATTCGGAACTCGCTTTGAAAAAAGAGAATAAAATAAATAATGCAGTCTAAATCTATGCAGTCGACAACAAGAGTTTGTTTAAATTTTGTTACCAAATATCAGTGGTTGTTGAGTTGGCTTCTCCCACTTGAGTAATATTGGAATTATTAAACAACATATTTATCTGTTCGAAAACAATTACGTTAAAACCCTTAAAAAATATTATTATCTCACAGATGCAGAATGAAATTTTTGTTATATTCTTACCGCACTACTTTTCCCTGCACCAGTCGACCCGAGAAGAAGGATATACGCTCTCTTTGGGCTTCTTTTATTATTTGAAGATTTCAGAGCGGCCACTTAAAAAATATTATTATCTCACAGATGCAGAATGAAAGTTTTGTTATATTCTTACCGCACTACTTTTCCCTGCACCAGTCGACCCGAGAAGAAGGATATACGCTCTCTTTGGGCTTCTTTTATTATTTGAAGATGTCAGAGCTGCCAATAAGCCTGGATGTCCCGCATAATTCTTCTGCTGGAGCATTTTAATTACGTCATCCAGTTTGTCTGGAATGTCCAACAAGGGCGCGTCTGTATACAAGCACCAGAATATTTTATATGAACAAACCAACATGGAACATACACATTGACAGTATTGTATGTTTAGAGAAAAAAATACATGAATCTGGTCTACGGGAACAAGCCATAATTCCGCGCAAATTTGGATGTTCTGCTTAAAGTTGCTGTTAATCCTACGAATTCATAAAATAATTTGTTGGATAAAATGAAAAAGGATTGTTCTTTCAAGTGTTTAAAGTAATAATTTGCACAAAATTAAATTGTACACCATGCATTGGTATCAAATTAAACAATGTACTATAATTATTAGGGAAAATCCTTGAGAACTTTTATGGAACGTTTTTATAACTACACTCCCTACCCCGTGAGCACACACAACTCATGACCCTGGAGCTGTTTTCAGCTCTAGATGTCTTGCAAATCTTTACACTCGGTGCATTTTAATTAGCTCGTTCAATTATACATGTGTAGATTGACAATGCATTTTTAATGAGAAAATGATTTGGAATTAAGAATTCTATACTCACAATATTTGCAGACAAGTATCAATTCAATATACTCCATAGTTTCCTAGTTGAGTCACCTACAAAAAAAGTAGATAATATAATCAAATAAAATGTTGACTTGTCTGTGCAACTAACAACTCAAACTTAACTTACACAAGTTAGCAATAAACGTGCTGCTGCTATATTTATTATTGATATTGCAAAATAAACTTAAAAACGTTCATTTTTTAAATATTTTTGGAAAGCACATCCAATTTGCAC
>JAHZNC010000935.1:0-16225 GCA_027744095.1 Zhuqinia jingwanae
ACCAAATATTTTGACCTACAAATTTGTATTAACAAAGGATGACGATATATATGCCGTGCTACCATCACCACCTTTTTCGCCTACCGCCGAACGAGGGGTGCTTGCGGTAAAAAACGAGTATGTGTGTAGTACTGTGTACTTGAGGCAAATTGTATCCTGTCGACTTTGATTGACAAGTGGAAGAAAACTTATGATTATCATTAATCAATATTATTATTATACTTGAATTGCGTGTAATACTCCTTCCGAATTTCCCTAAAAAATACAAAAATAAATAAAAATTGCCAACTGTTAATTTTGTAATATTTTTACACGTGGCCTGAAGGTTATTTATATTAAGTTAAAAGATCGATATCGCTAGTACACGCTGGAAGAACTGATTTTGTAATGCTTTGTCCTAATGATGAATTGATGATGAATTGCTTACTTCAGAACCAAACAACAATGAACTAAACTATAAATATTTGTAAATTCACTTATTATTTAAATAGACACGAAATTACACGCGGGTAACAAAGCTTTGCATAAATGTTCAACTAGAGTTACATGGATGGTCTGACACTGACACTTTGATACGGACTTCCTTTACAAAGAACTGTACTAGAATGCTCACTAAAATATTTCGGCATAATTTTTGTGGTTTGCTCGGTTTGCTTTGCATTTGATTTTGAGCGAACAAAAACAACTTATCGACATTCATATTCCCCATTTAATACATCGTGCACGAGACTACGAAATGTCACATAAAAAGTGAAAGTAAACCTCGCATCGTGAAAATGTTTGTTGTGAATTTTTACCTGTGTCAAAGTTGTGGAATGTTTTATCTCTGCACTTGTTACATTACAGTAATATATTATGTTATTTATATGTACGCATACTACATGTGCTGTGTACCAATTCTTATTACTCGCATTGACCTGAGATGTCCTTCATACAACCAACAGGGTATAATAAAATACCTATCAAAAGTAGCAGCCCGAAGGTATTCAATGCAATGTATGTATGATGATTCGATGATGTATTTATATATTCGCTTGATGAATAATTTAATTGTGTTTGCTTATTTTACACTTATTGGCATTTTGCAACAAGTAAGTTACTCTACTACTACACCAACACAGACAAAACACGAGGTATTCTTACTTTTACGACGATGACCTGTTGACTTTTGAGAATCGCATGAGGAGTAGAAGGTGTATATGCCGAACCACCGAACAGCAGCAGTAGTAAGTTTAAATATCACACGAAACGACAAAATAAACAGACAGTTCTCTTTTTTTTGCAGCAAACAAACAAACAAGTAAAAGTAAAGGGTTAAGCTTATAAAAAGGACAAAATAAAGGCACTATATAGTTCTTTGCAAAAGTTGATGTCTTAACATTAGAAATTTCATTTCAACATGCAAGTTACATATATATAAAGCCGCAGACAGGGAAGGACGAATACATAGTATTAAGAAAAGAATTGCCGTCTAAAAAAGCGTAAGGATATCCATAATCTATGTGTATGCGTGATGCACGGCATATCAAACAACTGTTCATAACATACCTATATATTTGTACATATATGTAACTATGACTATTAACTATATTCCTATCTACTAAAATTTGCATGTATGTGTATATGTATTTTCATTCACTCACTATTCACATGAACATTTTTTATTATTACTTATTATACACTCTGCTATACCTGCATCATATATATACATTTTGGTAGATCGTGCTTATAAAAAACGCAGTATTGATTGTGAGCAGCATAGTACAGGTGTGATTAATATGTGAGGCGTTTAAAATACAAGTTCTTGTAACGAGTTGTTGCAAGCTTATTAGTACAAAGTACGAATCCCTATTACATATACGCTCCTTCACTCCTTGTGCAAATAACGAAGATATAAACATGTTTTTCGTTTTTTTTTTCAAGTATAAAAGTTGATATATATAATGAAATGACCATGAAGATTCATATTAAAGACAGTTGTTCTTACGCTGAATTTTGGGAATATTAATGAATGCAAAACCAGACATTTCAATGTAGGAACATATAGTACATATACTCACCGCACATATAATTATATTAATTCATTGTATATGAACATGAACCCCAACGCATAACATATGTCAACGTACTAAACACTAAAATATTTTCATGTGATGATAATGACGATGGCTCTCTTCATGATGATAATGATGACTAATAAGCTGATATGGTTTTTTAAACCAAACAATACAAGATATTCTGATTTTATGGAGTTATTGGATCTGGAAAATGCCAGGGAGTTTTTGCAAGTTGGTATGTCGGAGATGTTAACGGTCGCCATACCACCATAACGACATGATTATTATGGAAAATTCACCATAACGAAATGATTATTATGGAAAAGTTGCCAGAGCATTGCCTAATGTGGAAAAGTGGAAATGCAGCGTGGTTAACATCTTTCTTTTATTAAATCACCCACTAAGCAAATCAAATTGGTTGTCTTCTACCCCCAATAAAACCCTTTTCGTATAAATATACCATATGTGTATGTAATTGCCTCATGTTGTTGACCAATTGAAAACATTAAATGAGCTAATTGTATCACAGCTATATGGTGTCAGTTCATGGGTTAGATTCTGACATATCCTCATTTTTCTCATATGCAATAATCCTCCAGAACTGTTTGCTATTTTAAGGCTTCTAATGTTTTATACAATTCTCTTTTTTTCATTATAATAATGCTTGTCGTCTGTATAGTGATTCACTCAGATATGAGGACGAATAAACACATATTATTATTTTATGTAACCTGCTTGAATTGGATTATAAAATCCGTATTTCCATTTCATCAGTCTTTTATGCAAAATACGAGATTGCATCATTTCTCACGTTTGTGTATTCTGGTGGATTATTCTTAACAAAAATGGACGCTACTCTTTTCAACCCGACTAACAATGCAAAAAAAAAGAGTATTTTCTCATATATACATAGAAGGAGGCGCAATGATATGATGGGTTCATGCTCTTATACCTTTTTCGTAACAAGCTATTATTGTGAAAAGAGTCAAGGTGAAATCTGATGAAAGGATTTCATTCCACGTAGCCTGTGGTTCTCCATTTTACTCTCTATTATGCATTGCAAAGAACAGTGGAGACGACTGGATAAAAAATCTCTTGGCTTGGTACTCCAATCAAAGAACTGTCACAACACGAGAAGTCCACGAATCGAATAGCAACAACTCAGCATGAATGTGTATTGTAATTCTTAGTTGCTAAAAACGCCTCATATTAAGATCATTTCCAACTTTTCTTCAAATAAAAATAATATCAAAGGCAATTATTGTAGATTTGAATCATATTATTCACATGCATATGGAAGAGATAACCGAGAAACAAACTTTAATTCTGTAATTGAACAAAGTACATGCGTTTTTTTTAGTTGTTACTAATAATAAGTTGCTTACTGTGTAGGTATGTCAGTTTAGAGTTTAGCGAACAAATTATGTATGAACGTATGAATTAATGCATGAAAGAGACAAACATGAACTTCATATGGAAATTGATGATTTATCTTTATGTTGACTATATGGCATTGAATGTTTTACAATAACAAAATATGCCAACTTCACAATAACAATAACCAACACTTTTATTCAATGTCATAAAAAATATACTATATGTTAGGAATGTTGCATTACGTATGTATATTGTTATTTAGAAAGAACAATAATGCCGGTACTGCGTAGTAGTCAATTGAAAGAAGTCTCCGTGAAGATAACTGACAAACAGCTTTAAAAAGAACGAAATGCTTAGCATAAAATGGTTTTAGTTTCAGCACAGCACTAAAATAACTATAATATAATAAGTATAGCAATTAAAAATCACTTGCAGACAAGCAAAGTGTCCTTTTAAAAAGAGTGTCCATCATGACTCACTCAATCACAACAAATCACGTACCACCACTGCACTGCCGCGACTCAAATTCTTGACATTTTTACATAGACAGCAGAGGCATAATTTTTGTTGCACTCTGAACATATTTTATGGTGATGAATTTGAGAATTGCGGTTGTGCGTTCGTCAATAAAGTTGAATTTTTGATGGGACCATAAAATAAATCAAAAGCTTGATGTACGCAATTAAATACATGTATAAGAAAATGGGTTATTAACGTTTATGTCAACATAGTTGTCTCGTCCTATCTATTATCCGACCTGGATCAATGAATTTATAAACCTTTTTTCTAACGAAAAAATTTAACGATATTTCAAACGAGTTGTTTAAAACTTGCTGTTTAAAGTTGTGAACTGTACATATCAAATTTATAAATATTCAACAAAAAAATCCTCCTTGATAATCGAAATGTCATTTGACGTTGTAAGTAATTTGTATGCTAATAAAAAGTTTGTAAGAACAATTTTTCAATGTACCTCGTACCCAACCTCCATCCACTATTTTAAACCGCTCTTTAAAAATTTATGTTTCCTTGTTTTTACCATCTACAATAAAACATACATAATGCATACACCTTCACATTTATACTACATACCTACTTCATACTTGTGAATTGCAGTCGTATGTATGTACATAAAAATGATTGCAGTTAGCCATTAAAGTAGTGAGCATGGGAAAATGAAAACAAGAAGAACTATGAACTATATGTTATCGGCCTTGAGTTGTTAAATTTAGTTTCTGCTTATTTAACGCTAACTAAGTTTGCATAAGTATTTTGGCTTATCACATTACGCATCGTCCTATCCTCATCCCAGTTTCCATAAATCTAAAAGTGTTGTACTCTGATTTCGTATTTTGAACTTTATTAAACCTTATCAATGCGTGTACGCAAAGTGATTTAGGAATACCTACCTACCTATGTATTTTATTACATCATTCTAACTATAACTATAACCTTGTTTGAGTTACATAAACTTATCTATAGGTACCTATGCATTTTGCCGTTGCTCAATAAAATATAAATGCGTAAAAAAAATCTCAAGGAAATTTTCCGTTGTAAAAATTATTTAATTTGTTCACCCATAGTACAAGTTGAACACACAAGTCGGTCCAGAATTAGAGTTACAACCATAACTATAACAAAATTTACTCAATTGGAACGAGTATCATGCTTCATTTATTAGGCTGGCTTATGCTTTTCCAGAAATTTTCCAGAAAACGTAATTGATACACACAAAAAAAACACGTCAAAAACGGTGATTCAATATCCAATTGAATATTTTTCCACTCACCTTCGTTATTTGATTCGAATGATTGTCGTAAAAATTCCTTCCTCCGCACCACTTCCAATTGCTTGAAATATCCACAATCCACAATAACTGTTTTACGAAATGAAAATCACGATTTTTTTATGTTCACCCACCAAAAATCGAATAACTATTACCACAGAGCGGCGGTAACACTATATTGCGTAGCAAAAATGTATCAGTTTTCTTTCATACAAATATGCGGTTTACAGTTAACATTTACATCAAGATTCGTAATCACCGAACGAAACCAGCTGCAAATGTTCACAAAGCGATACCACAGAGCTCTGTCTTTCCTGTTGTTTTACAACTTTGAACTTACAACAAATTTTTCCAATTTATTGCTCAGTTTCCGATGATAAGTTTCCAATTCTTATCCACAGAGAACCGCCTTTCCGTCATTAAGCACTATCAATGATTGTTGGTTGGTGGATGACAGGCTGATGAACAACTTGGGGTGGTTGCTGATAGACAAAAATGCACAAAATGAAAGAAAAGGTAATAGTTACCTATTTGTGCTCACTGAAACGTTGTTGTCTTTAACTTTGATTTGATGTGTATGCCGTATAATATATTGTACGCGACGTGTACCGACCGACCTAGTATGCCAATATATCTTTGTCCTTTGAAAACAACACAGACACAGAGGAATAGTGAATAGGGACCTGATAATAAAAAATGAATGTAATTTTTTTTATGAATCCGTCTATGTCCACTGTCGATAATGATAATGATGAGTTATTGACCACTAAGTATTGTACTGCGTGAGTAGTAGTTGTTGTAGTAGCGAGTACATTTGATTATCATCAGAGAACATAAAAAAGTAGAGAAGTATGCAGTATAACAGGAAGCAGAAAGCACAGCTGTGCAAGCAAGTCCAATTTTATACTGATGATGATGATAGAGTAAGTAGAGAGAGAATAGTAGTAGTAGTAAAAAGATCGACAAATTATCTAAAAGAAAGAATATACAAACAAGTTCAGGGTACGTGTGGTGAACCTGTATGCTGCTACGTACGTACACACACAAACCGAATACCCAGCCGCATAAGTGATAACAGAATTTAAAAAGCAGCACAACGACGTAATAAACAATGCAAAGCTCTACTCAACTTGCGTTTTTTTTCCTTTTAAAAATGTGTACCTAGCGCTACGTGCATTATGTAGTGACGCTAGTATGATGATGATGAAAATTATGATGCTGTATATAATACTCGAAGAATTGCTGTAATATAATTTGTAATGTAATATTCATTTCATATTCTGCAGTTATATGTACGTAGATGCCTACCCACATGAATTTCTGTGTTATGTTTATGTTATGCTATTTATGAGTATTACAATTCACAAGCTGTAATATAATTTGTAATGTAATATTCATTTCATATTCTGCAGTTATATGTACGTAGATGCCTACCCACATGAATTTCTGTGTTATGTTTATGTTATGCTATTTATGAGTATTACGATTCACAAACAAACTGCATGATTGCCTGAAAAAGTAGAGCTTGTTGGATACTATCAACATCAACTATTCTCCGTGGCAAAAAAAAGTACAAAGAGAATTCTATGCAAAATAAAGAGGCTCTTTTCAACATCCAATCTAGCCCTAATCTACTACTCATAGTCATAAGTCGTAAACTATAACAACATAACACAATGATTTTTTAAAGCGCATATTACTTATTTATGAATTTACAAAAAAAAAATGTAAAATGACACTGGTGAATGGTGATGTGATGGATAATGGAAAAGTTTTTCGACATGGAAAGTTGATCTGTGTTTGGTACAAAAGAGGCAAAAGAGTGACGGCAGAGAAAAAACGTATCTGTCCATTTGACGCTCGCTCGACAGAAAGACAATAGGCATCAGGGAAAAATTGAGCGGAATATTTTTTTGCTACGATATTATTTACGGCCAGTGTATTGTATAAAGTTATAGAAGATTATGACAACTTGATTAGCATATAATCGGCAGCAGTAATCGCTAATAATCTGTATTTCCATATGGAATAGAAACTGCAGATGTGACAAATTTACTCGGAAATCATTGTTATTGCGTTGATGACGACAATTAAGTATATGGTACCTAGTCCGATCTTTCTAAATGCTACATAAATGTAAAATATACATATGCATACATACATACAACGCGGACAGAATGCAGAGCTAGAAGTACTAGCACAAAAAAATATTTGGTGAAAATAAGAAAATAAGATATCCTGTTCGTCCAGTTGCAGTTCAATGATATTGGTGGTATTTGTTGCATATGCTTATATATCAATATATCAGAAAGAATTCACTTCTCTACTAAACCGAGTGTCTATAAAACACTGGAGACACGTAGCGCATAAAAACACAATGTTTTAATATTGAAATAAATGGAAAAATGATTCTTTTTTTTGCGCATACCATCCTTCACTTACCAAATTGAACTGCAACACAATTTGACAAGCAACTTTATCCTCTACTTGGTAGGTTTACCTAAAAATGCACAATCACTACTTTTGGTACTAACAAACTAATCGTGAAAATCCCCATCCAACCAGTACGTTTTTATATTTACGTCTAAATCGACAAGACGTTTGAAATCAGGGGTTTCGTTAAATTCCGTGAGCCATGTCACAAGGAATTGGTGATGGAAGCAACTTTAAATAGTTGGTTTATACTTTCTCGTTTCGACGTAGAACAGGTTTACTTAAGTACAACACATGCAATAATAAGCCGTCTTTTGTGTCAAGTAACATTTCATATTTCGTTCTGACTTTTACATGTGCATGATACATAATGCATAGGTACCTGACATTACTATATAAAATACTAGCAGAGCTCTGTTTCAGTTTTCAGTCAAACACATCTGCACAATGTGCAATATACAATTAAAATCGCACGAATTGCTGAAACTTTTTTTACATGTAAAACGAGCATCATCATCATCATCTGCCTAGACTGTGAGCCTGCCTGTATTTGTACGTCAGCAGCGTCCTCCTGAGCATTTCTTTGTATCGTTTTTTAATTGTCGATCTCATAAATGGGATAAAACTTTCGTTGTTCCGCTGAAAGCACAAATATAATGGATTCCAGAATCAACACGATCCTTTGATGCATTTAGTATGTTGTATATGTATATTCAGAGTACTATTTTCATTTTTTCGTTTTGAATAATTACGGCATAATGAGTCCTTTTTTGTGGTTCCGTTTTTTTTTGCATACCACAAAGTTACTGATGATTATGATGATAAATGAGGATGGTGATGATGATACACTTCATGATTTTTAAAGCTTGGGAATAAATGTATAATGCATAATAAAAATGTGGATGCACTATATATTTGAATTTCATATTTATATTTTCCATGCAATGATTATGAAAACGCATTGCTGCATTCCAGTTAAAGTATACCTAAGTTTATGTGCTTACTTTTATTGGCTAAATTTTCTTTATCTCGTCGTAGGACAGATTTATTATTATGAGCAGATGCATAATAAATACCTACCTTACGACGTAGCAAATGACTCACTTTCAAATGCTCGGAGGATCACAAGATGTACCAATTTTTGTAATCTAGCCTGGCTCGGATCAAAGTCTGAACGTCAGACAGCGCATTTTGCGTTGTAGCACAGTAGCACGTAAGCTCCATTTGTGCAGTTAAGATAGCGAAAAGAACAAAGGTAAAATTTATACATGGGTAAAACGTAAAAAGAAAAACATGCAAAGAACCAATGCAATACTCCAGTGTAGTATTCCATTTCTTTAAACTACCCATTTTAGTTTTTGCTTTTTGGAATTAGCAGGGACACATTTTTTGTACAAGGAAACGAGTGAAATTACTTTGCAATCAAAAACGCATAAACGCGTAACTTATTTTAAATCAGGGTTTAGAAAACATGTACCTGAAAATGTCTGCAAGAGAAAAAAGATAAAGCCTTTTCTGAATACTAATTCTTATTTAATGAAAAAAGGTAAGGTTATAGATTAGCAACTTTACAACAGTTTATTTTTTACTCAACAACTTCAATGCAAAATGCGTTGATATTCCAAGTACATAATTCGTTATACACATGTGACATTTTGTTTTAAAAAGTTTCAAATTGACTCAATATTTTCAGTGGCAGGTGGTATTTATTTTGTAACTTTGTAAGCATTATGTAGTTCCATACTACGAGATTAAAAGATANAGTGGCAGGTGGTATTTATTTTGTAACTTTGTAAGCATTATGTAGTTCCATACTACGAGATTAAAAGATATAGTAATAATAAGTGTAGGTACAAAATCTTTCTGACGTTGTGCATGCGACTTGCGTATTTTGGCAGGGTGTAGTACACTCGCTTAATATAAAATCTCAGGGAGAGAGAAAGTTCCAGTATTTATTCACGTATAGCGTCTTTGGTCATTTCTTGTGTTAGCTGTACACAAGGTATATTTTGTGTGTAGGTATACTTTTCATTTAAAAAAGTGCTGTAGTTGGTATGAGTTTATGTACTCAGTTCAAACCGAAAATGACCCATTACTAAGATGAATTCAAATTAAATTGGGCGCACCATCGGGTGTGTTTTGCTATAAAAAAAATCTACCTTAAAATACGACACATGATCACGCGAAAAGCTGCGAGATTTGCTTTTTTTAATCACTCCCCCAAGGCAGGCCACGTTTTATTCCGCTTTTCACTTTCAATAATAATAATAGAGCGCATGCAATAGACAGTTCATGTTTAATTTCCGTGTCCATTCCATTACGATACGACGATAGGAAAGAAAGTAATGTGATATGTTATGTTAAAAGTCTATTGTATTTTTTTTTCCTGAAAATAGCAAAAATCCTTTTTCAACATGCATGCAATATTGTCCAGTTTACTTTGCATGAATATATTTTCTCCATGTACACTACATACGTAATATGCATCCATGCATGAAATATTATATTAATATGTTCCTAGAACACACAAATAATAATAACACAAAAAAAGGAAGTCATAACACAAAAAGCAACGCAACGGGAAATTTTGTTTTGTGTGTTACTACTTAACAAGCAAGAAGCGGAGGAAACGTATTATTCCTTTGAAAGCACTGTTGTGTGAGCTTTTCATAACTGTATTTTATCTCTCGCATTCTCCCAATGAATAAACTTGGTGATAATATACGACAAAAAGAATATCACTTTCATGTATACAGCTACCTAATATTCTCTTTGAGTCATGTCAGTAGTCCCACCACTCACTACCCATGTATCACTCTAAGAGTCTTTTGTGAGTAAACAGATCCGATTACTACCGCACAACTTCCACTCCCGGGTTACCCTTTACCTCTAGATTTTAGGAAGCTCATACGACATGAATACACAAACAAATAAGTATGTATATGCATTCAACAATGTTATTATGTTTTATAATGTAATAGAAACCCCCATCTTTTTCATCCCCATCTCTGTACAATTCACAACTATAGCACTTCTCTGAGAGAGCCTGGTAATCCGCCGTTTGTGCTGTCATATTCTTGTTTTTAAACAAGCATAAGCTGCTGCCTTGTACGTCTCTCTCTCCAATTGAACTGCGTACTTCTCTACATAACAGTTTTTATTATATTTGGACCAGGCAACCCATCATTACATGTTTACAAAAGGTTTTGGTGGTAGCGATGATGATCATCATTTTTTGTATGGTACCTGATCGTATTGTATATATATCCAGTCCGTGTTGTGTAGTAAACGTGAAGTAGAAGTTATGCCACTACTTCAGCCATTACCAACAACCAACAACTACTACTTGTCTACTCTTCTACACAAACCAGTAGTAGTGTGTAGCTATATTGCTGTCATTGTCATTTTATTAAAGGAAGCTAGAGAACTGTGTGTTGGAATATAAAAGGCAGTAGCAGGGAAAGCAGGCGGATATGAATGGATCAAGTAGGTTGAAAAGCTTGCTTTTGGATGGATGCGGATGGATGATATAAAAGAATGAAAATTGCCTCAGGATCATCATCTCGGGTTTCAATATTCTTCTCTGTCGTAGTATGTGTAGATAATGTTATTTTTCAGAAAAGGATTTTACTCTTGACTGAGAGAGAGATGAGAAGACGTAAATAATATGGAAATCAAGATGGGAAGATATGGTATTATTATTATGATACATTCATAAAGAAGGGAAGCTGAGAAGAGAAGCAGACTACTTACATATGTCTTGTAGCAAAATAATAAAGGAGTATAGATATATCTTTGCAAAGAAAAATAACATATTATTATAAAATACTTTCCACTTTGTTAAAAGTTTACGTAAAAACAGGATGTGAAAAAAAGGGTTCGTCGAGCTGAAATAAAGCTGTGTAAATGCGCACTCGTTTATGGTGGAATAGTGAGCAGTGAGCGTGTGTGTGTATGAGTGTGTTTATGTGTAAAATATTTTGTATGAACAAAACCATAAATATCATCAAAGAAAAAATAAAAATTGGTTAAAGTATTCAATATTTAATTCAAACATTTAAATTAACTCAATTAACATCCCAAAGCCATAATGATGGATGTTGAGGAAAGGACAGCATCCGTGCTAGCCAAGCTAGAGCTTGTCAAAGAAATTAAGTAAGTTTGTTTGTTTTACTTTAAAAAAAAACGTTCGTGTTACAAAAGGTGGTGATGTAATTTCCGATAATATTCATTGAAAACATGACATTTGATTGTTAGAACCAAGACAATGCAAATGCTAAAGCTCAAGGAAAGACTTTTGGACGAGATTGAGGTGACAAGAAAAGAGGATCGCTGTTTAACAGACTATCGCTCTGAAATGGAAATGCTCATTCAAGAAAAAATGGCTCATGTAGAAGAGCTACGTCAAATTCATGCAGACATCAATGCGGTATGCATAATAATAATAATAATTGCCTTAATTAATTTGCCATTTTTTACATCAAGTTAAAAAAAAACCTTATGCATTTACCTATATATTATTATATATTATTATTTACAATATTATTATTATGTTATATAAGACGTCTCCTTTTCCTTATTAATTTATACGTAGATGGAAACTGTAATCAAGCAATCAGAACAAGCTCGTAATCGAGCACTGGACACCGCCAAGCGTCTTCATGCAGAGTATGGTCCCATCAAGGCCGAAGTTGATCGTTTGCGACAAAGTTGTTTAGGACTGGAACGACTTCCAGAGCTTCACGAAGAAGAGCCTGGACTGATTACACCAGAGTAAGTTACAAATCTTATATACATACAACTGAAAACTGTGCACTAATTAAAATAATGGGCATTAATTTGGAATATGCTTTGTTTTGTGGTCACAGCAGGCTGTTTGATCAGTTACCACCAACATGGACTCATACTCAGCCACCAAGGGAAGAGGTCATGCCTGGAATGTCATACCCTCAGCCACCTTCCGCAACACAAGCTGCAGCCGCAGCGTTCATAATGAGCCAGAGTCCACTGGCACTGATGCAATCAGCAGCAAAACCAGAGCGACCACCACCGCCGCATATACCACCACATCCGACCGGTCCAACTCCAACATTTAGGTAAACATTAGTTAAAATAAAGTAGCCAATTTAGTGAAATAGTTGCACATATTTACAAAATGCTAAAAACTACTTTTCAATTATTTTTTTGCCCAGTCCCGTTAAGGGATTGAAAAGACACTTCTTATAATTTTCTTTACAGGAACTACAACAACATCAACAATTATTGCACAAATGATTTTTTTTGAAAGTATAACCATCACAAAGTACAGAATCTAAATATGGTTACCATTTTTTCGCACACGGGTTAATGAAAGTTACCAAAATGTATATTGCTTTGTTGAAATTGAAATGACATTTTAGCAATATTTTTTAAAGATTTATTACTGTTAATTAGTAAAGCTACATACATTTTCATACATTAAGAAAGAAAACTCCGTTCTGAGAATCTTGTCACATGAAGGGATAGATTATAGGTCTGCAATCTTTTACGAAACACAACGAAAAATGACGCGGACTAGCATAAAGTTCTCAGTAAAAATATTGTTCATTTCAACAATTTTGATTTGATTCGCTAACTTGGTTGAATTTTAAAACTTTGAAACAGAATGAAAATGTCGATTTAACATGACATTGCCAACGTTGTGGGCGCTGTATACTAATTATGTGTGTAATATACCAATATTGATCAACTGTTTTTAAAGAAATATTAAGACTCAGAAAACTGTTGTTTGATCTTTGTATATTATTATCTGAGCTTCATATCTATCAGCGAAATGGTAAGGGATTGAAATGCTCGAGAGACTTGAGTGGAGATAAGCCCGCACATTTTAGAGTTCATAATCATAATAATAATATAATGGATATGAAGTGAAGAAAAGATAGTTTTGGTTAAACACCATTTAAAGAAATTAAACGTAAAGCTTGTATACAAATACAAATGGGAGTTAGCTGTATTAAACTATCGCTATCGATATTAATTTACGAATTATTTTGAGTGTGCCAAGTATAAAATATGTATAAAATACTTTTCTGCACTGCACCGCTTGCTGTTGTGTCGCCAGTTCAAATGGTGGTGGCAAATGCAATAAAACACAATATACTCTCTACTGAATCCAGAAAAGATTATATACATTATAGGTAAATGTAAGCCATATCAATTAGGTAATATATAATTATTGTCAGGTAAGCTAGAAAAGACTTGCACATCTAAAAACAGTAAAAGCGCGTCATGATAATATATTACCAGTATTATTCAGTATTGTCTTAACTTGTAAGCTAGTGAGTGGACGAAGGACTACACACACGTGGGTAAATAGGTAAATAAATAATTTCTTATGCAAAAAAAGGCATTTCGTACGGTAAGCAAGGTGCACAAAAAAGAAATATAAATTAAAGCAGTTTGAATAATAAAAATGTATTTATAAATATTGATTCCTCGTTCAGTGTGCCAAATATAGTATAAAAAAAATTAACATTGTATACTTGTATTTAAAAAAAACTCTGATATCAAAAAAAATGTCAAGACAAAAAAAGTACGCAACAAAGTCGACTTGAACAACAACTAGAAACAAATAGTTTCGCACAGTATTATTATAAAGATGCATAAAATAGTTGGCTAATAATAAAAGTAGTATGAAATATATGCTAAGAATCTTTAACATTTAAGCATACAAATGCAATCTTATAAGATGATTCATAATTTTTTAAATGATGTATCATTTTTATCGATGAATAAATGCGAGCAAATAAAAGTAAACAGAAAAAGAACTAAAAAATGTTTAACCACATCCTTTTCATGGCATCTTCTCAATGAATGTTTCTGTTCAATTTTCTACATACCATGAAAACAAGCAGATAAGCTTATTTTATATGACGCACTTTATGAACTTTATGATTTATTTCATTTCTCTCATTTTATTTCTCGTGAAACATAAAAATGCAAGTTATGAAATGGATCTTTAAGAATTGAATCACTCACTCCCTCTGATCTTTCCTTATACCTACCTACACATGTAGGTAGGAACATAAATGCTGCACATACCCAACCATGCATCCATCTGCAAGCATACTATTACATACATGAATGGCGATGATTATTTCAGCCTTTAATAAACTAAACAAACAATTTTAACGATGCTTTCAATGATACAAAAGTAAAATGAAAATATTATGTGCATTTATCTAGTCGGGCATCACATAAACTGTTACATGCATTTTTTTTTGCTTATTTATTTATAATAAGGCATAATAATAAAAAGAATACTTTGAAACTTGAAACATTTTACATCATATTGGCATCCTTTGCATATTACATCATGAAAATTTGAATTAATCGGACCGTGTTTCAGTTTCAGTCTGTATCATAATTTGTAGATTGTGTTTGCATGCACTGTGCATTAGACTAGCAAGTAAAAATAGGTGAGAACCGAGGCGTAACAGACAGTGATATCGGCCAACGAGTTGTACAGAATTTTACCACGTGCCTTGGTGGAAATCAAGTGCATTGGCTAAACTATTATGTCACATATGAACTTGTAAATATAATAATATTTACATAGTTTCTACCTAGGTCTATGTATTTTAGTTGTTAGGTCTCAGTAAAGACGTAATAAGATCCGGGGTCATACCCAATTAAAGTGATAAACAAATTTGCAAAATTAACTAAATTGTTTTTATACTTTTTTATACATTCTTGCTTGACCAGATGGATGTGTAAGGTTACTTAGTCAAACAGTTACCAGAAAGTTTAGCAGGATCAAATGCTCAAAGATGGTCCAATACAAGAGCGTCTGAAATGCAGTGTAATGGAATGAAATATGAATGTAAGAGAACTCATCTACATACTCCGTTGCAAAAAATTTATTCAGCTAAATTAAATATCATGACTCATAAATTAAATCCCAACGGCGCTGTACAAAATTCCGTGCTAGAACGATCTTTGAATTTTGAGAGAAGGAAACCACACTGTGCACCTGCTACTTACCAAATAATTATCCATCAATCTTCTGGCTATTATGGAATCAAATGTGTTAAGTCATAAATGTTGGTGGTGTAGACTTTAGAGTTTAGACTAGATAAGATACGTTTTAGGAAACTCATTCGCAAAACCATATTTTTATTTTACGATTAATTGTTGTTGGTTTTTAGAATTTACGTCTAGTAATTATTATTTATCACAACAATTACTAGACATTAGTTCTCATTTTCATTGCATTTGGCAAAAAATGAATCCTTAATTAAAATCCTTATTTTTTACATAATTTGTTGATTAAAATTTTCAAATTAGGTAAACAATTTTACAGTAAATCCGAGAAAATACTTTACATAAAAAACAATAATATATTTAATTATTTTCTTCATGAATCAAGAATATATGTGGTATGCATGCACACACTTGTACTCTTACAAAATGCTCTCACATTTTCATAAAATGTTGCTTCAATGCATTCAGTTCTCATTTTTCATAAATCAAGATTATATAGTTATTTATGTCTTTTCCACCCTGCAAATGCAATATGCAATCTTAATGCTTG
>JAHZNC010000936.1:0-13421 GCA_027744095.1 Zhuqinia jingwanae
TACGTCATTAAAACTGCTTACGAAAGAATTGCAAATGGGGTTGTGCCCTTTGGGTTTCTAATTTCAAAATAACACATTTTTGTTCATTTCTCAGTGCTAACTATGTCTTTTTTAATTTATTATTTAATTCTAGACGGTCGTCATCTACGCATCAAACTACGTTCTAGTCGCACTGAGCATTGACAGATATGACGCTATCACTCATCCTCTCAAATTCTCAGGAAGCTGTAAGTCGTACATATACACCCTGATAATGTATACAAAAAATATTTTCCCTTTGATACATCAAGATATACTTAAACCCTATCATATTACATGTTACTTCCGCCGCATGCAAAAAACATCCTAACATTTCATACTACAAATTATAACATTTTGACATTTTGATATTTGCCTTGGCATATAAAGATTTTTCCCCAATTTATGTCACAGTTTGCAGTTGAAACCTTGACAAAATAAAAAAAAGTACTATTAATCGAAAAATCTGAACACAAATAAGACAGGGACCACTGTCCTTGTAAAATCGACTATTCCCCCTCATCCATGACAGATCCTCATTCCTCATCCCACCTAAAAAAGATTGTATAATGCGTTGCCCTCTTTTGTATAATTGTAATACAAATATTTGTGGTTGTAAATTGTTTCAGGGAGAAGGGCCCGTCTCCTCATCGCAACAGCTTGGGGCCTCTCATTTACATTTGCGCTACCATCGGCCATCCTATTCCATGAAGAAAATATTACAACTAATTTTGGAAGTAAGTCATTTTTTATCATTTTCTCGGCTTCTTTACTAAATATATGAGCAAATTAAAATATGTAGAGGATCTACTGTTCAAGAGAACTATATTACATACACACCTACACGAATATGCAAAAAAAAGCTTTTAAAATACATTTTCGTATGAAACGAGCTAAATTTTGTTAATGTTTGAGTTTCCGCATGACGTTGATTTAAAAATAGAATATGCAACGAGTAGAATTTGATGTACGTGTGGGAGTTTTCCCTTAATGTAAAACCAGTAGCCAGAATCATAAAAGGTGCTAATTAAATAAATGTAAGTGAGTATGCACACATAATATGTACAACTACCAATAACATTTTACATTAGACTCAGTCATAAAAAGGCTAGTTTTACTTTTCCAGAAAAGATCCTTTTATTTAAATCAAACAAACATTATTTTTGCTAGTTTTCGTTTTAAAAGCGGGAGAATTCCAAGATTTTCATGTATGCTAGAAAAACAATAATTAGCTTAAGGCTCTAGAAAATACCTAATGATATCATGCTTACTTACCTAATTAACTAGTTCTATAAACACCAAAAGGACACACACATACTTTTGTTAATTAAAAAAATTATTTTATGTATTTAAATAATCAAAATGATTATATACCTACATACATAACTGGTTGCATACTAAGCAGCTAAAAGATGTTTGATGTACTGAATAAATGAATAGATTTTGTAAGATCTCAGATTTAATTTTTCTTAAGAAGTTGTCATTCAACTGTCTTTAGTAAAGTTTTTAATTAGTTTATTTGCCAATTTGCCATTCAAGAATGTACTTTTGTGTGTGAATTTGTGAATAGCTACTGTGACGCAATGCTGGATTGACATGAAACCGGTGGAATGGCAGGTGTACATGACAATCATTTCCATCGCACTATTCATTATACCTGCTTTCATCATTGCCATCTGCTACACGATCATGGTACACACGATATGGACTCAGTCAAGGATCCTCACACCAACTGGGAAAAAACCTCCAAGTAAGTTCACCAGGAGTTTTGTAAGTAAGTGATGATTCGTTAAAGCGGAGCTATAAACATTATTATTATTACCTATAATTATTCAAGCGTGTTTGATTATCAAATTAACACCAAAAAATATGTCGTCCTTTAAAACATAATTTATTCACACGTTTTTGGTCTCTTTGTTTCATTAAATAAACTTTGCAGATGGAATATTACGGAGAGGGGGTGCCAAGAATGCCAAGCCAGATCCTCTTCATGATGACGACTCTCGACGGGCTTCCTCTCGGGGATTAATTCCAAAGGCGAAAATAAAATCAGTGAAAATGACGTTTGTCATTGTTTTCGGTAAAAAATATAACTTTTCTTTATCAAATTATTAGACATGTCGTGTTCATTCTTCGTAATAGAGACAATCAAATGAAGCTAATTGAAATAATGTGGAAATAAAAGGAAGACTAATTGAATTTCCCTTTGATTTGATTTGATAAACAGTTTTCATCTGCTGTTCCAGTCCTTATGTCGTCTTCTCGCTACTTCAGGTGTACGACTTTCTTCCAAAACCCCCAGGAACTTAAGGTATGTATAATACATGCATGTATTGCTACCATCAAAACTAAAAGGGTTACTTCTTAATCATCATCAACATCAACTTTGACATATATTTAATGAGTTAATGGTGGTGCCCTTTACATGCACTTCACCTGCACCAATCATTAAAAGTAAATTGCTGCGCAAAGACTTCAAAATAAATTAAGTCCTCGGTTGTGGTTCCCTCATAACATAAATGTGCTATGATTCGGTTAACTCGACATGACTTGTCCTAATTACGACACTAATGAGAAAATGGAAAATGCGTGGGATTTGGGAGTAAATATATACATAAATATCCTTTTGTCCTATTTTTCAATCTCTACAGGAAAATCTGGTTCGTAAATTGGCTTGCGATGAGATGCTGTCCCAATCTCGGAAAGTCTAGCCCGGCTACTGGAAACAAGCGAAGATTTGGAGCCGGTGCGAATCAGGATACGAAACGAACAGATTTTACTTCTTTGACAGACTCCCTAATGACAAGATCTGATAGAATTACGCAGTCTACCATTCGGTCTTCCAACAACAGTGGAATACGTAGACCCGGAGCTCCTTCTGCTACTGTTGTAATGAACAAAGGTAATTGTCCCGCATGAAAACCTATTATGAAATCATGCATTATTCGACAAAAGACAAAAATTCATTTTTTATAACACGATATTTTTACTAACAAACTAATTGCCATCATGTTAGATAATAAGTTTTTTTTGTAAAGAATACAGTTTTTTTTAAATGTTCCGTCGGATTTAAAATATGAAAACAGCTCCATTACAGATTATTACAGACAATCGTCACCAATTTAAAATACATTTGGGATTATCGTTTCTAACGACCTTTTTCTAACAGAGGTGAAATTTCAAACTCCCAACAATTCTGGCACGGTGACCCATCATTACTCTCATAACGGGTCTACTTGACAATTGTCGAAATTGAACGGGACAGCATCAAAGTCATCAGAAAGCATCGAGATGACTACTACGACATGCATCATCGGGGTAGGTTTATCGGAACAAAGTGTTCGGGTGAAATAATGATACCTGTACTTACTTCTGTGTGTCACCCCACCTTCTTTGTGTCCGTGAAAAGCGTGCGTGTGTCCCCGTATTTTTGTGGTTTTTTGTATTTTGCTTAGAGTTTTGCAACCCTAATACCATGTACTATAAGCTATGATGCTCAGTCTATATAATATCAATACACAACACATTTTCACTCATCACAATCACAAGTGTGTGCTATGCGATACTGAATGTGTCCTTGTGTTGTTCACTCGAATTGGCCCTACCGCTTTCTAAGAAACTGTGTCACTGTGTTTTAGTACTAATTACTCTTTTTTCCCATTAGACCATTTAGTTTTCTTTTCAATTTTATTTTGAAGGTGATGTACCTTTGTATATACCTATGTGCAATGTACAGATAATGTTGAAACTTTGAAACTAGTTTTAATGATGTATGTACCTAAAACCCACAAAAGGACTGTGTCCACTGAATCTGTAAGCTTACGGAATAATTGAGTGTCAAATTTCTCGTTAGTTGAAATACGCCACTGGTGGGTTTTAGTAGGTATGATAGTTTTTTCCAATCCCTTGTGTTACTCGTTATCTGTCTCAAAATGAGCGTGAAAGATTGTATAATATGTTTCCCTAATTTTTGGAGCGTGTTGTCAACTCAAAGAATGCATTGTCTTGTGGCTTTTTTTTTTGTAAAAAAAATGCTGATCCAATTACTTTCATCCTCATACCCACCTATCCTATAGTCTATCGAAATGCCATAAAAATGACTATGGCAGTGTGTCATTATTTTTCTCCACTTTCGGAATCTTCACTGCTAAGTTTGGTAGAGATTAGAGATGTAATGGAAACTTTTTATATGCTGTAAATTTCCTGATTGTCATATTTAAATTTTAATCCTGTATATAAATATGTATTATATATTTGGTGTGTTTCCTGACAATACTACTAGCAACTGGTCATATGCGGAAAAATTTAATATTTTTAATTTTAATTTTCTGGATAGAACGAAACTCCATCACCCCCATTGAATCAAATGCGATCAGGGTCACTAGTCAGCAACAAAAGCAGCCGGAGGTCGGCACCCCATCCCCCACAACAACCGTTGGAATTGAAAATGTCCAAGCCAGTGAAAAGCTGCTTGGTAGCAAGGAAGCCTAGGAATGAAGATGTTGAGATTTCCGCACTCATCACCACTTCACCACCGGAAATTCAGACCACCTTGTGCAAAAGCCCTTCTATTACAATGGCAGAGGAGTACTCGGATTTGTACTCTCCATAAAAAAATTGATTTGGTACAAAAATAAATACATAAGTAATCTTCCTACTTGAAGCACTCCATATTAGTAATTTCGATTTTAAAAAAAATGGTTCGACATGACATCTGCAATTTTCTAAATCCGATTTCCACCTCACGTCAGGTCACATTATCATTCCATATATTAATGCGTATGTGTATTACCAATACTACATACCTTCGTTGTCGCATTTGAAAAAGAAAAAAAATCCATCATCAGAAAAGAAATGGATAAAATTATTCGAAAAGTTTAAATATAGTCAGTTGAGATCAACTACATTATCAACTTGTCACAAGTTCTTCCGCACGGCTAGGTAGACGAAAATGATATATATCAATTAATCACAAACGAGTTGTGCATAAAGTGTTATGCATTAGGCGTTAAAAAAAGTTTTAAAATTGAAAATGGATCGCCGCCAACATTGCTATATACATGAAATCTGCGCGGAGTACAGTGCAAAATTCAGATCTCAATTTTAAGACTATATCGTGTCATTGTAAATTGTCGTGTAAACTACTAATTAAAGTTATGTACATTGTGTACATATTTAATTTATTACCGTTGTTTTAGACCAATGATTTTGTTCATTTTGTAAAAGTCTATGTAACATCCAGCTTTACTTTATAAAAATAAATATTTCATGTAAAATCCCGCCAAATAAAAAATCGTTTATATTTATTATAATTTTTTAGTTGATTGCTGAGCTCTAATGTACAATGTTGATGTTAATATAAGTAAAATATTTTTAAAAAATGCAAGCAAAACGCAAAAACAAAATGTACAAAAACTTTTGATGTGATTAGAAAAAGTAGGAATTTATATGTACGTATATGAACGCCGTTCATACAAAATAAATAATAGCATTAAGTGTGGAAGCTTTCAGATGAAGAAATTGCTGTTGAGCCACGAAAGATATTCTGAAGTAAAATATTAAAACTTGTTTAATGAGGGAAAACAAATAATTACTTTTTGTTAAACATGTTTTTGTGAAATATCATTTAACTTTAATGTATACAGCATTTTTTGTAAAGAAAAATGTATCATTGAATCATTACACGCAGCTTATTCACCTAAAAAGTAACAAACCTACCCATGTATATAAAAATATTTCCACTCCAGGTGCTACACAGAAATTAATTACCGGTCTTTGTATTTTTGTGGTAAAAAATGTTTTCCCTTGCTTTGGATAAGTTAAAGTAATTTAGAGAGACAACTGAAAACCACAAAGAATAGTTTAATTAAATTACTTTTACCAAATTGTCATTCTCAGTATATTTATTTGAGGACAATTCCATAATATGTACATTATATATGTATATATATTACAACTTTATTTGACATAGGTATATATTTATTTTAGTCTAGGGTCTAGTCCTAGTCTAGACTAATTAAAATTATTGAGTAGCATTATTTATATGTACGTAATTGTGTCACGAATTCCAATTTATCATCATCATATCCATTTTATAGGGTAAACACTAATTGTATAATAGATAGGATGCAAATATAAAAATTATATATGTTATAGAAGTCTAGAAGAAATATTTATTTTAGGCAATTTATTGGCAAAAATGTGAAACTCGTCATCGTCATCACATCATGTTGCATGTTTGATTAGCAAAGTAAAGATAGTCAGCCATCCTTTACTTTGAACTTGAACATGATAACTAAAAAGCTACTAATTGCACACAACAGAGTACAGCACACACGCACTACTGCTTGTAAAAATGTCACAGCAAACAAAAAATGTAGATGATAGTATCACAAATTTAACTAATTAATTATTATTATTTGTCTACAATAAATGTAGCTGCTACTTTTATAATAATGTATGAAAATGTGCAAATGTAAAATTGAGTGTGTATGATCAAACATACAAACTGAATGAAAGTTTACAAACTGTGAATATAAGGAATACGAGGTACATCGCTATAAAAAATATGATATCAATCATGTCAACCTGAAAAATCTAATATATATTGTAATGACATTATTATGAAAATCCACAGAACCAGGGTATATGCGTATAATTTTAGAAAAAGTAAATCAATCTAAATTGAAAAAAAAATATTTAAAAATTGTGTGTATTATGGAACGTACCTTTTAATATTTATAAAAAAAACAAGTACCTACTTCCCCATCTAGTCATTAAACCATTTACTCCATTTGTATTGTGAAGATTAAAGTATTTATTATTGAGGAAAAAATGCAATTATGTGACCTACATGTATGTATTGTATGTTATGTTATATATCTGATTACATGTATTGAAATCTTGTACCGTGAAAAGTGAATGTGGAACAATGAGAACCCTGGCTTTTTGTTACGCAAAAATTAATATTTAATTACAGATAATTTTATGTGTAAAAATTCAAAATAATTAAATGTGGTTGATTGCAGGTAGGTATTTGATTGAAAAGGTGTGCAACACAGGTATATAATATTTAAAATATCAATGTATTTTCGGATTGACCAACATGAAACGAAATTAAGTATTTTAAAATCATTGGTGGTTGGTAAATTCGTAATTTAGCACAAAACGTGTAAATAAATCCAAATTTCGTCTGTAAAATTTGGAATTACAACTGTGCATCACCTTATCTGTCATCGTTGAAATATCTGTCCCTCGTCATGACCTTTACAGCAAAGTTTGTAGTTTACGCACATTTTGAAAGTTTGAATGAATCAATGAAGAAGATATTATTATCTATGTATGCGATGATTTGTAAAAAAAGCAATGCTGTAATTGTAATTTCCTGATAAAATTAAATAATTTCTCTCTCCATGTGTAGTGTAATATTTTGAGTTGAAAAATAAATTGTTTTAAACTTACAATGATGAGATTTGAGACTACTTTTTACATTTTTTTTGGCTTACTTGTACTATGCATCTTTGCAAATAATTTTTAACCAAACAAATCATAAAATTTTGGAAAGCTATGTTGTATAATATATAGATTTTCACGTACCGCACTGAGTGCGGCGCTCTCATTACTATATACTAGTGTGATGTTATCAGAACATGTTGCAATCATATACGAGAGAAGCTTCTTCTTTCTTCAAAAAAATAAAAGTGAAATAATATTCAACATGATCATTATTAAGGAATCAAAAACTTTATTGTATTTATTTTGTATGCATATCATTATTTAATCCTTACAATAATGAATAATAAATTGAGTTAAACACTCCCACTTCATTCAATCTCATACGCATTTCATAAATAAATCAAAACAGGTTTGTTAAAGCAAAACCTTTCAGTCATAAACTCGAGTTGCAGAATATTGGTGTCTTGTTTTGTTGTTTTACTTAATTCATTACATCCCGTCCAGCAGTTTCAAGCTCCAACTTAAGTAAATAGCTCAATTTCTTAAGTATTAATTGCTTATAATATAACACTCTTAAAATATGGACGCACACATATAATAGTTACGCAAGCTTTACATAATTAGTGGAAAATTTAATTTAAATTAAAACAAAACGCAAAAAGGAAACTACATCGGGAGAAAATTCTAATTTTCAAAAACCAAACTAGCGCTGTTCTCATTTACAAATTTCGAGGTCAATAAATATCGAAGTATACAATAAATTAGTATTATTTTATTTAGAGGTTACGTTTTATCTACCCTACAAATCTGAATTTGAAATAATATACATATATCAAATTTATATCCGTACAAGAATCACCATACCTTCTTTATAGAGAATGTGCTACACAATCTCAGTCTTTAAGAATTACCATTTACCTTTCTCGGTAATAAAATGGTCAAAGCAACATGCTGACCTCCTGCTGCAACGGCAAGAACATTGCCATCTATATTATCCCTATCCTTACTTCCTTTACATATAGTTGGAATATTCTTGTCTTCGTCGTCGGCCCCAGACGCCAATTGGTAGTTCTCCCCAAAGCCCCAGGCATATACCTGCCCTTTATTGGTAACAGCATACGATGTTGACCCCCCGGATGCAACATGAACACAAGTTTGGCCTGCAAGCCCATCCACTAACTGTGGCTCATCAAAGCCTTCTCTCCCCATTGCGTCGGTTCCAAGACCAAGCCGCCCATCACTACTTCTTCCGATAGTATATACGTTTCCTATTAGCAAAATTTTAACACATGATGATAAGTGGAAGGTCAATATTGTCAACCTATACAAATTCGTTAGATACGACAACATTTCAAAGTTTTGAACAAATTTTAATCATACCTTCTTTATCAAGCGCAACAGCGTGATGCTGGCCAGCAGCAATTTCTCTCCATATCTTTCCCTTAAAGGAATTGTTCTTTGTGGGGACGTCTATGACATTTTTGTTGTCATCCCTTGATTTGATGCCTGTTTATATTGTAATTTAGAATAATTGTTCAAATATGATATTGTTAATTACATAGTAAAATTGTAATGAAGACGATAACATTATATTATGATGACCATGATTTTACCTAATTGAGCATAATTATTAAGGCCACACACATAAACTTCATTGCCTTTGGCGGACAAACAATAAGTAGCGAATTCTCCAGTCCAAACATTACTAATTTTGGGATTCCGGCCAATTTTCACAAGGGACGGCTTCAGCAAATTTTCTACAAGGATTAATAGTTAATAAACTATTGTGTAATGATGTTGAATACTCAGTAACAGTAACTGAAGTAGCTTCTTCATATTTTCACATGCACTGTGCACATAAATTAAGCTTCATTCACCTTTTTTCGATACCGGCGACCCTGTAACAGCTCCGTTATGTGCCATGGATCTAGTCAACCTTTTTGGCTCAGGTTCTTTTCTGCCTAATTGACCTTGGCCTCCTGTACCACAAGTGTATAGTTGCCCATCTTCGCCAAGCATCGCTATATGATGTGCTCCTGAGGCAATTTTCTTCATTTTAATGTTTAGATGTTCAGTTATTTTAACGGGTTTTTCTCGACATATGGGACCATCATCCGCTACCAAACCGTAATTTCCATTGTCATCCTATAAGGAGCAAAAGTTATTATTACTGAAATTATTTGAGAGCACAAAAATAAAATTAATTAATTTTTCGGGAAATTTGGGTACAATCTTTACCTTAAAACATCCCCACGCAAACACTTCTCCATTTGTGGTTAGAGCAGCTGAGTGACTGTCACCTGCGAGATATTTGAGTGATTTTCTCTGCTGCAGGGAGGTCAACCAATGCGGGTTCAAATGCATCTTCTTCTTCGGCTGTGTGTCTTCCTAAGGCCATATCGTCATTCAAACCGAAACTCCACACTTTACCATTTTCCTCCAAAGCTAACGTGTGCATACCACCACATGCAATGGCTACGATCTGAAAATAATAATACATGTAGCATTACAAGATTTCTTTTCTGGGTAATACTGCTATTTTGAACATAAATAAATAAAAAATTTGTAAAAATCTTACTTTTTTAGCCTGCAAACTTGGTACAAGAGCTGGATATTTGCGTTTTTCACACTCAAATCCTAGTTGACCGCAATCGTTTGTTCCAAAACAATACAATGTGGCCCCATTGGTTTCATCTTTCGTATTGCTTGATGATTGGACTGATGTTGTTGCTGTTACTCCATTAACTTTCGGTTGTTTGGACTTCCCGAGCACAGTCCTGGGGGCTTTTGATGGCACTGAAGGATTCTCTTCGGCTGGAGTTTCTGCAGGACGCTTACCCCTCCTTATTTTAGGATTTTCTGCAGCTGCTGGTGGGGGCTCTGCCACAGTTGGGCTGACCTGTTTAAACAATTCATCAGATTAATTAATTCAAAACCAAAAACTATGACCAAAAAAGTCAAAAAACTAGGAGAAAGTAACGCAGCCAAAATAAAAATACATATAATATCTACCTTCTTGGGTGCTCTAGGCATTTTGTAATAAACTCTTTTTACGCTCTCAAGTTAATTGGCTTTTAAAATTATTAAATCTAGAGTATTGAGTATATAGCACGAAAACATAAAACACACTGATTGGCGACTGGCAGCTGATCCCTTCCTGCACTATTATTCCTTAAAATTTCAATATAAACATTACATACATTCATGTGGTGAACTTCCACAAAAATTATTTTAATTATATTAATTAAATTAGTTTAAAAATGTACTGTACAAATGCAGCAAAAAAACAACAACAACCACAAAAATATATGATGCTGTTTTCTAGGCAATGCAATGTACACAGATACACAGAAGATACACATGCATTAGCCCATCTGTAAATGCACACTAGTATGTGGTAACACCTATGTATAGTCTTGGCTATAATATACACAAGATTAAGATTTTCCCACTAAACGTGCTGTTGGCCGGTATTCTATGTTTGACGTTGCCGCTGATGGGGAATTGTGAGACGTCCCAACGAGGAAAAACACTCTTTTCTTTGTTGCTTATTGCTCGATTGTCTGCCTGTTGCATGCAAATAAAAAAAAGCCATGATCGTGGTGGTCGACTCGAATTACGTAATTGCGGAAAGCAATCAGTGTTCATACGTAAAAATACGAAAATGGCCATAGTGGGAACATTCAAAATCCAGGCTAGCATATGCAAAATTTAAAATAATTATTTTCAAAGGCAAATTTGAATGACTGTATTAGAGTATGAGACTCAAAGTCCTTTGTTTTATTTAGCAAAAAGCAATGCTATTTAGCGGATAATCGCAGGGATAATTAAATTCATGGCAGAGAAAAGTAAAATAATAAATTTTGATGTTCCTTGTATTCTATAAGCCTCACTACCACTAATGGAAAATCAGGAAAACACTGTGTTTTTAATATTTTCGAAAGATGTAGGTCTCTCTGTTTCTGCCATTTTTTGTTGATAAATTTTTCTCTCCAACTGTGACCTTTGTTTTGCAGGTTCAAAATTTATTACAAGATTTGTCGCGGCATTGGCCCTGTTGTTCCTGTACTTGTTATTATTGCCAGTATCGTAATAGTCGTTATTATAATTAGCCGCATAATTTGTGTTCCCGGTATTAACTCCTCCCGTGTCTTCTCTGTCATACTCATTTTCATCTCTTTCTACATAGAAATTGTCATTTTGATAAGTATCGGAATTTTCTTGAGGGATAATATTAAAGTTCTCGACATTCCTGTCGTTTGTGTACAAATTTTCCAGACTAGTAGTAGTTTTACTGACCTCACTCTCACCATGAAGATCATTGGAATAAGGTGGCACCACAGGCAGCCTCGGGCCATATATTAGGTTTTGGTCAAAGATTTGCTGTTGATATGACTTTTCTTTTACTTGTTCCTGGTTCGTATCTTCTTGAAATGTAAGGGAGGTCACGTCTGGCATCCCCGTTTGAGCAAATCCATTTGAATATGGCATCTCATCATCATTGACGCCTTCCTGTTACAAAGTTATTGCTTCATGAACAGTAGAATTAATTTAAAAAATATATATTGGTAAATCAATTACTAATTACAACCATTTTCAATAACATGTTTTCGAATGTATCAATCGATTCTGCTTCAACTTTTAAGGTATCTATAAACCCAAGATAGTCTGTCTCCTCGTTATCCAATGGTTGACTAATTAGTGGTGAACTGCCTTCTTCACTACTTTCTTGCTTGTTCTTTGTCAAATCTATCTGGTTAAATTGTGCAACAAATTTTCGAGAATTTGAATAATTTGGAACCAAGGGTGAATATCTCTCCCCGTTTGTATTGCCCTGAATTTGGGTTTTTGAGTTTGGATTTGCACCATCACCAGCTTTGGAAGTTCCACTTCCTCTGTTGGCATTGCCTATTCCCAGACCAGCTTGACCCAAGGGGGAAGATCCCTTCCCTCTGGTACCACCCTGGTTTTGGGGGTTTGTGTTTGGATTTGCACCATCACCAGCTTTGGAAGTTCCACTTTCTCTGTTTGCATTGCCTATTCCCGGACCAGCTAGCTTGACCCAAGGGGGAAGATCCCTTCCCTCTGGTACCACCCTGATTTTGGGGGTTTGTGTTAGGATTTGCACCATCACCAACTTTGGAAGTTCCAGTTACCTTGTAAGCTGTATTCCCATTAGCTAAATTCTTGGGATTGGGAAGTGTGTTAGTAGAACTCTTTGACTGCTGTCTTCTGCCTGCTTTTGGATTTATCTGTCGTGCTTCTACTGCCGTACTTGGAATTAGGGTGAGAACTATAGCTAGTGCTAGCGTAATTGAAAGTGTTTGATGAACGAACATTTAGTTACTTCCATAAATGTTCATTTTTGTTATCATTTTCTCTTTTTATTATTCTCGCAGCTTTTTAATATATAAGCCGTTCTACCCATCTCTCTCCTTCCTTGCGCTTTGAAACTAAACTAAAAAGATCATAAATGTACCATGTTCTGTACCATTATTGATGCGACTGTCATAAAAATTATTTATTATATGTAGTCGTCCATTTTGTCACCACCGCAAAGAATACATAAAATTATCAAAATGTTTATTGACTAAAGCCAAACCTCTGTCGTAATAGTTAACATCAAGGAATATAAAAGAAATATTCATTCATGACGAAATAGATGTGAGTCGCATTCTATAGAAACGCTCGGCTGGGGCGAAGTTCGCCTCCACTGGAAAAACCGCCAATCAAACGGCCACTTGTACTCCAGCAACCCAACCATGCATGAATATCATTCCAGCATCTTGATTTTGGCAACCCAGAAAAGTCAACGGTTTTGGAGGTGGCTAATTCGACAATGTTATTTCTAGATGTAATTCTACTATTAATTATGCAAATGCTGTACATTTTGTTAATAAATATACTAAGTTCATTTTGTTATTTTAATTACATCATGAATATCGGGT
>JAHZNC010000937.1:0-24996 GCA_027744095.1 Zhuqinia jingwanae
ACTACGTGCATAAATACGAAAGATCAGTGGATGTCGGATCAAAATAAAAGTTCTGCACTTGCAAACAGAAAAACCTTACACGCTATTATTGTTATGTCATACTTTGTACTTTACTTGGCTCGTAGTAAGTTGGTATGCAAGAAAATGGGGATACGGAAAGCATTTTTTATGTACTTGCTCCACATTGTAATCCACGCTCATGAAAATGTGTAGCTATGATATTCTCACTGTGTTGCAGTGAACGAGGCAAGAGGAGGGGTCCAATACCCCCTGGCAAGCTTTGCAGCAAAGAAAGCATTAGCTCTACAACATTGCAATCCAAAAGCATCATATGTAGCATGTATTTACTCTCATGTAATCTGGTCATTTTCCTAGTGCGTATTTGAATTTGAGAGGAATAATATCCTTTTCTTTTTCGTTTTAATCACGAAAAACTGTCAAAAGCTAATTTTTTTATTCATATTGACACAAAATTTTATTAGTGATAGTGTAGTGAAGAGTTTTCCATTCATATATATTACCAGTTTAGAAAAATACCATAAAGATCAAGATCAGTTTGTCATCTGCTAAAGATCATCAGGCGCAAATAAAGATTTCCCGTCTGTCATCCTTCCAAGTTACACCGTAACGCGTGCGCCTCCTCCGAAAATAATATATTTGCAATTGCTCCCGGTAAGTCGAATGAACCTACATATTATATAAACCTGCGATTTCAAACAAAGAGTAAATGAAGTAAACTACATTTTGGTTGACTCGGATTATATTTGTTTTAACGCAGAACATCGAAGACGCATGTAGTCAAAGGGAAAATTATCTTTAATTCCAGCACTGCTTAAGAATAACGACAAAAATGGTGGTAAGAAGTAACAGCTATCTAATAGTAAAAACATCAATATGGGAGCAAAATAGCAAAAAGTTTCCAAATACTAGTTGGCAATATCTTATGTTGCCCCTAAATAATATCTGGTTTTTATAATGCATACCTACCTATATGCTGTGCTTTATATAATATTGTTGCACATCTGCATTTGATCTTTGTTTTGTTTTCTGTAAATGTAGGAAGATATGAACGAAAATTTTGTGTTGGAACTTTCATCCGTTCCCGAAGATCAAGTAATTAGCATTCAACACCTTTGCTCGCAAATCTTTTCTCGGAATGATTTTGTTGATTGTACACTTTGTTGTGCAGATGGACAACTACAAGCACACAGGGTAAAAGCTTAACTGCAAAAATAGAGCTGCAAACAAAAGAATACATGTGTCACTGAAAAGTATTTTATTATTAGCTTATAAAATAGTTTGGACACTCATACAAATTATCTATGATCACTACATTTTTAGGTAATATTGGCTTCAACCAGCAATTACATGTACAACATGCTGTCTACTACACCCTGGCCAACACCATGTAGCCATCCAATGTTGTTTTTTAAATCGTTCACCACGAGTGACATGAAATTGGCCCTTCAGTTTATTTATACCGGGAAAGCTACCGTTCCCAAGAGTAAGGTGCCATGTCTAATGAATATAGCTCGTGAGTTGGGTTGCAACAATTTATCGAAAGCTATTGAAAGAGCTGTACAGACTTGCGGAGTTGCACTATTTAGAAAAAGACTTTTGACTATTCCAACCGTAAAAAATTCACAGAATGCCAATATTCACTTAACCATACCCAGTAGTCATTCGCTGACCACCAAGAAAACGCCTCAACAAGTCACTGGAACAATTTCTGCTGCAAAAATTATTGAAGACAACAATTTAGCAGAATCACTTGTTGAGAATAATGATGAATCAAATGAATATGACGGGCAAATGCTCTTTAGAGATGAGATAAAAACAGAACCAGGGGAAAACATAATGCTGGAACTTGATCCTTCCTCAATTGTTGCGACTACTATAGATTCCACGTCACAACAATCCTCGTCCGCATTTTCTGTACACGCAAATGAAGAGTCCTCCATTTCTCAAGATGCTAAACTAGGCAATTCCGAAGGAATAAATGCTGGAGAGGAAATACAGGAAGTTGGCAGTGTAATAATGGGAGAAAAGGGAGAAGATTCAATGTATCGCTTGGATCATGATGACATTGACGATGACCAAAACGACGACGATGAAGAAATGCCAATTACCGTTGTAGATTTTAAAAGTTTAGCTGAAACAGAGCAACAGGTAACGTAATTTTTGTAATTACTTTGAAATTGCTTTGCATCTAGTGCACAATGTATTTACACTGCGCATTAAATGTTAACACATTTAATTACTTTGGATAAACTTTGCAATGTACTTATTATGAGATGTATGCCAAAAATTGTTTGTATGAAATTGTATTAGTAGGTATATATGAATGTTGGTTTTACAGGACAACATACTTGACATGTCATCTATTGGTATCGATACAAACGCAGAGACACCTGCAAACTGCCCATGGTGTTTTCAAGTTTTCACGTCATTGATACTCCTGCAACGCCATATAAAAACACATGTCGGTAAATACAAACCCTATTCATGCCAATACTGCCCAGTAAGTAATATCTAGACACATAATTACCTTATTATTATTATTCTTCATTAAACATCTTCTTTGAAAGATACAAATACAAGGATTTTGTTTTAACTTGTATTTCCAGGCAAGTTTTGCTCGAACAGCTCATTTGAAACGCCACATTCGAACCCACACGGGAGAGAAACCGTTTGTTTGTACATATTGCAATAGAGCCTTTTCACGTCAAGATAAGCTAAAAACTCACCTGGAAAGGCATTTACTTGATCAGCATTTACAAAACAGTGCAAATATGACTTCTCCCACAGGAAACATAAATATGATGAGTCAAAGCAATAATGTCAGTTTGATGAGGCCACTGTTATCTAAACCAACTTCATCTATCTCCATCCCCTCAGTGAGTAGTGCAGGATTTCCTCCTCAGAACCAAATGATACAAAGCTTATCCACGTCTACCAATGTATCAATCGTACCTTCATCAGCTTCATCAACGTATCAATACTTTATGAAACCTGATGGTACTACCGACCATTGGCAATCTCAAGCTGATAGACTATCCAAAGCAATAATTTCGACTACAGCTATCTCCCCTTCCACCACAATTACGCCCATCCCATCATTACTAGTGCACCCAACATCTAACTCAAATCTGCAACCTTAGAATAGAATAATCTACGAATTTACCTAAATTAATAGATAAGATAAGAAACTATGAACTTTATGTACAATGAATTGGAAAAAAATAAAAATACCCATCATAATATTCTACTTTCACACATTTATTATTTTCTCCATGTTCCAGAGTACCTATGAATGATAAACAAGATAAAGTTGGCCATGATCATCTTAGCGTACAGCACACTATATTTTTACTTTTAAATAAATATGACGCGACTTTGATCTCATTTTCATCGCTCGGCACTGTAAATGCAATTAAATGGTATTACAAAAACTATTTCATACTCATACATTGATAGTTATTACTACTATACGATATGACGCTAAATTAATTTGTGCAATTCATATTTATATAATATTCATCTACATAACAGTAAATCTAAAACTAACAATAAATCAAAAAATCGGAAACTTATTAATAATATGACGCACACAGTATTTCAGGAAAACCATAATGAAAGGAACTAGGTATATCGTGATATGCATTACACACGATTATTACAAATAATGCTTATTTTTTAAATAAATATTACATTTTATCACTACACTTGTTCATGTTTAATTTGGATGTTGCTGCGATTTAAGCATTTCAAAAACCTCACGTCAAACAAAATACTACTACTCCCATTCATGAATATATACATTGTAGACGTAAAAAATAACATTAAATATTTAAAAAATTATTATTCATGTTCATTCTACACACTTTATTGCGATAAATTAATTTGATAATAGACAGTAGAGACAAAAGAACACAATAAAGTGGAAACGCATAACAGATATCGCATTGTTTTCCATCCCCATCACGAAGTTGAGGATCGGATCAAATAAATTATAGCAACTTCACCTCAGCGACAACTGCATGATGGGATAACGTTTCCATCCTATTATCAATCTGCATCTATTCCTATTTTCCCGCTTTAACATATCTACCATTTATGTAACAATAATAATAACAATACAAACGATTATAAGAATAACTTAACATTTAAATGTACAATATATTATAGATGCATTTGCGTCTAAACGATTTCACTTATATAGGCAATATAGCACATTATATTGTAATGATAACTTAATTGACAAAAAGAAGCAGATGCTCTACTAATATAATATCGTATCGTATTCAGGGCTTTAAAGACTTAAACGCGAGTTCCTCTTGCTCAATCTGCTTAATTAAATCTGCTTGCTGTTTATCTCTCATTTCTTTTACAAGTGCACGCATTTCTTTCTGACTTGTTAAATTTTCAGGTGGGTATAATTCTCGTTTCATCTTCACAACCCATGGCTCGAATAAGGTGGCTTGGTTGAAAACATAAAACATTGCGACAGGAAAGGTGACGTAAAGTCCGAGCTTAAGCACTTCTAATTGCCAATTTCCCATCTTGTCACAAAAGCTAGAGTATATTTTTGCGCTAAAGTCTTCGTAAAACAGTGAAATAAAGTTGAAACACGTAACAAATTTCTGGTTGTCCCCACTTCGAGTTTTGTTTGAGCGTATCTGCAAATGTTTCAAGCAGACAATATTTCTAGTTAGTAAATAAAAATAAAATACATATTATTTTCTGCGTAATGTATAGAGCTCAGTAAAATCTTTTATATCCCAAAATGTACAAAGAAAACAGACCACATGAGCAGATATTATTAAAACGAGTGCAACGTTAGTACACATGCTGAATCAGCATTGCTAATGAATGTCTATACATGAAAACAAAATAGTAAACCACTACTCGTAACTCACCCTTTGCTAAATTACGCTCATGGCAAATTCACATTTCAAACACGAAACTCTCCAAACGCAAGAGGGTAAATTAAGCTGATACTGATGAATTTGTGAATAAATAGTATAAAGCGATTTGAGAAATTACTAGAACGCGAACTAATTGCCACCCGGTTAAGATTTATTAAATAAGTTAGAACGTAAGAATAAAGTTAAACTGGTTATTTGTATCTTATACTTTATATTTGTACAAAATGTAGAGTTCACGTACTTATTAACGATATAATTAGTCCTATAAAAATATTATTGGATAGTTGGCGGTCTCATAACGATTACTTGTGATTCGTCGTCTGTAGAAAAGCTCTGCAGGATCAGAATGGATTGCTGGGGGTCACAATGTTTGTAGGATCGCCCTTCAACGTGTCTCATCGAACAACACCAAGTGTCATCTAGCCGGACGTGGTTTAGAAACAGTAGATCGCCAATCTAGTGGACAACGCCTTGCCCTTCCAAAAATTAGCAATATCCCTTATTAACTACCATTACTCATGAAAAATATTCAGTTTCTATAACATATGCCTTCTTTCTAAGACACGCGTGAAAGAATGAAATATATTTGGTTCGCAAATATGTAATGAAGTACACTGTACCATAATATGTGCATATGACAGGGTACAAACAATGATAACTTCGTAATGTTGACAGCCTGATAAGCTTAATACAACAGCTTATACCTGATAAAAAAATATTATGTCACGCACTCTGCAAACATTCATGCATTTTATCCTAGTGTTTTTTTAAAAGCAGTCATGATCTCACATTAAACTAAACTAAAAATTAATCAATCAATGCTATTAAATCTAAAGGGTAAAAGCTGTGTTATTAGGCCTCCTGGATTCTCTATCAATTTAGCTTCTCGCCTTTTTTTGGTTTTAAATGGCCACGTCACAAGTAAATAATATTATGCACACATTACATGGGTTTGGGTTTGTGTTAGTTTGCTAGCAAATAACAAAAAAAAACTAAATATTTGTACAATAATTTTTACCAAAAAAACAAAAACAAATGCCCTAATGTCAATAATTAATTTTGTAACTGTCCAAAAAATATAGTCGCGTGCTAGTATGCGCGGATATTAAATATTAAAAATACACACACCTTACTTTTCTAATTTTTCTGCACTCTTCAAATAAATTCAATCTTCACATTCTTGCTTGAAGTAGTTATGAAGTTATGATGGGTGGTACAAGTTGTTATTGTTATTATTATTATTTTAGCAACTTTGTCGTAAAAATAAACTTACTTTTTCAACACATCAAAGCTATTAAATATTTTTATTGCGTAATATTAAAACTCTGTTTTTTAATGCACACACTTGTCTACATCCAAGCCAGATAGTTCAACTTGTTTTAAAACTGCTTTTTTAGTGTTTTTCTCTAAATGAATGACATTTTTCACTTCCTCCTTCTCAGCAGATGATCTGATAATTGGCCAGTATCTGCCCTATAAAATAATAATTCAAATTAGGGCTGAATTGCCGCCAGGGACTTATACAACCAATTAAGCACTGTTGGAGTTTCCCATTGCACATCATTACCTACCTACCATTGCATTATCCCTATCCCTATTCCCCATTCTCCGGCACTACTTTATGTTGTGGCGGAGGTATAGCACATAGAGCATAATGATACGAGATGGTTGATGTAGTTTGCCCTCAATATCAACAAAAACCAGCAGAGATCTTCTTTTGGATTCTTTCTAATAATAAGAGGAAACGGTCAACAAAATGACTAGAGAGAAGCAGCTGCAAGCAAAAATGCGGTCTGAAATTAGATTTGTTGAAGGGATGATAATAATGAACACAAATAAACAATCAAATCACATTACAAACTGTTTTTATTGCATATACGAATTTTTTTTAAACTAAAAATTGCTACATTGAGTAAAGACAATAATTGAATAATTTATAAACAAAGAGGAAACAATAGAAGTACTGGAAAGTGAATATTTATTATCAAGTTTAAGGCTATTATTGACACAAATCATTAAATTTAGTGCTTTGCAATAAAATGGAAACTCCACACAAAGACAACGAGTGTGAAAAGCAAATAATGGCCACTGTCCATGCCATGGAAAATCAAAACAGGAATATCAAGTCAGAGTTTGCTGCTTGGAGGAGAAAGATCAAACCGTTATATGAGGTACTGGGTACAAGACCGGAAAGTCCTGAATTTGAAAAAATGATATTTGATGATTTAGAAAATGTGAGGGAAGAAAGTCTGAGTGTGGAACACGTTTGGAAATGTCAGGTAATTTTAAACATAAAAACCGAAATATCTACAAATCTTATATGGAAATGAAGGAACATTGTAATTAATTAACAATTTTCTTTTTGGTATTTTTAGGAGGTGTATGACCAGTTGACTAAACAAGTTGAGTGTAAAAAGGTGGAATCATTGGCTTTATGGAAAGAGGTTCAGTCATTTTGGAATGAGCTGGAGAACAATGAAGAAGTCGGTTTGTGCTTTACGAACGCTGAATCAGGCATAATAAACACTGTAAGCTTGCAATACTTTAATATTAGGTCAGCATAGTCATATTTTATTATTCATATATAAGATGTAAACATAATTCATTGGTTTTTTAGCTTCTTGAGTTAAAAACTCAATATTGCAGCAGAAAGGTTGATAAAAGTCGAAGGTTACGAGAGTATATATCTGAACTAAGGCAGGAGATATCAGACATATGGGATCAGTGTCTCATCACTGAAGAGGAGAAAAAGCAGTTTATTGAATTTGAAAGTTGTGAATTCACAGAAAGCATGTTGGCAATTCATAAAACCGAACTCGACAAGTGGAAAATTTACCACAAGAAAAATCAAGAAATTTTACAAAAGGTAACAACTTAAATGTAACGTATACAACCGGGAATATTTGATTCCCTGTTCGAATCTTTATTTTGTTATATTAAAATCACTCTACTTTCTCTAAGGCCAGTTAATGATCTTTAATCTTAATGATTACAGATACAAAAGCGGGACGCCATGTGGAAAAGATTACGGGAACTCGAGGCCAAAGCATCGGACCCTTCACGATTCGTAAATCGGTAAGCCTGAATATGAGTAGAGATTTAGTCGAAATATTTGACTTTGTATAGTTGTTATGAGTTAATTTTTTTTTCAATTAGAGGGGGCACGTTGCTGAAAGATCAAAATATGCACAATTATGTCATGAAAGCTATCCCAAAGTTGGAAACCGAATTGATCTCTCTAGCACAAAAATTTGAGGCTGAACATTGTAAAAAAATGAAAATATTGGGCGAAGAAATTCCAATAATGATTGAGAGAGAATGGAAGGTTTTCAAAGAAGAAAAGTGTAGTAAAAAGCTTGGCCGAACTGCTCCAAGTCCCAATAAAGCTAATTTACAGGTACATACATCTATTAATTATGTTTCTTGTATTATATTTTTTTAGAGTCTAGTACTATCTATTTTGAATTACTTAAACTATATTGAATTTTCCATTTTATCAGTCAATACGGCGCTCAATCGCTCCTTCTTGCTCAGCAGCTAACATCCCGCCCCAAATTCGACCGTTGGAGAAACGTTTCGGTTCGAGATTGGAGTTAAATTCTCAACCTGTTGCCAAAAAGGCCAAAGTTCAACCACTGAAAGCAATTCAGGATGATTGTATGAACTAAAGTTGATTTATTGAAAGTCTTTCACAGACGTACAACGCTTGTATAATAAACGAAACAATGTTATTAATTTTTAAATATAAAATACTAGTACAATACGACCATTGGCTGCCAATGTAAGTAAATAAATTTGTGATTTTTTATTCCTTAAGTCAGGATAATTTTGTATGCCTATAAACATATTATATATTATATAAACTAAGATAAATAATAATAATAGTTTTAAGATTTAACATCTGTAAAAACTCTGATCTTGATCAATATTATTATTGTAACGACACCAATGTGGTGGATAACTTTAAACTACTATTCCTTTTATGAGCCACACGAATATTTTAGGTAGTGTATACTCTACTGGCCATTCCGAGAAATGTTCAATAAATTGTAGTACTAATTTGATTTTAATTCAATGTTCAGGCATATAGGAATTGTTTTTTTTTGCATGAATATTGAAGTGTCATATATACTTACTTTACTATAGACGATTGCGAATATATGTATTCAGTGCAATACAATTATGGACAATCGTAGTTGAGTACATCAAGTTTCTTACCACGCCTTTCTACCGATTTATTTTGAAAATGGACAAATTTTCAACCTACATTTATATCTCAATCCCAAGAATAATGGGAAGATATGATGTGGCTAATCTTACATATAAGGTAACATCATTAGCATTAGCTGGCATTATTATCATCTAAAGATGTTGCCTCTTTTTATTTTCTTTAACAATCCTGTGCATTGGAATAAATTTTTTTTAACGTATGCAAATTAAAGTATTAGATCATCTTTGAAGATATTTTTGGTTTGTCTCAAGACACCCCCATTCACGTGGAGAGCTACTCGTGATTAGAGTATTTATATTACAACACTATAATTACATTTGTAATAATTACTAACTACACTCGTGTAAAAGCTTGTGTTGCTGTGTCAGACATGGCATGAATTTGGGCAACATACATAATATTTTGTATGGCCGGTCATTACCATAATGAATTATGAAATGAATTCATCAAAAAGATATGGTTCAATGCAGAATTTCTGGAACGACTTACACAGTGAAAATAAATTCTTAATTCTTTTAAAATTCCATTTCATCATTAGAATAGAGTTGTCATTTAAACTAGGATGTAATGGGAATTATTTTACACAATGTAATACGAAACCATCTCTAAATGTTTTAATATTGTTTTGATAGTTAGGAATATTAATGTATTTGACGCAAAAAGTTTTTGAGCATTTACTGCATCATATTATATGGCTGTATGTATACATACATACAGTCAAGCAGAAGGAGCAAAACGCAGAAAGTTACTTACTATAAACGGATTGTTTTTTAATGAATATAGCTATTTACGATAAAGATAATGGATGTAAAAAAACAGAATTGATAAGTGACTCTATAATGATATTTTATGTAGGTATACATATGCGTTCTTCGAATGTACACTTACATAAATCTTATGAACCTCTTCAAAAGGAACAAGAAAACGTGAAAATTAATTGCCTACTCCTGTTGATTAATATCAGTAGTATTGAAGTACTGATGTAGTGTCAAAAGTACCTTCCAAGTTAGTATTTGAAGAAAGCCTAGATCGATTTTGAGACATTTCCCAAGGGGCTGGGGAAGGGGTAATTAGTGGTTTCGTCGTACAATGAGCGGTGCATCATACATACAACATACGTGCCCACATGCGTCGGCCAGTCTCGTTCAACGGTACGCTCCATTATAAACCAGCGAGTATAAAAGATGACATGAACAAAAAGGTGGAATGAAGCCAGGATCCACAAATAAGCTCGTTTTAATAATACGCTATTGTAGTGGGTGAGTACTTGGTTTACTTGCAAACATGTAATGTTGCATATATCTAGTAGAAAAAAGTAAATAGTACAATGAAAAATTTATTACTGCAGGGAGTTAAGCAATTTTATTACGTAGCTGTGTAACAGCTATAGTATTGAGATTGAAAAGTTTTCCGTCTGTCCGTCCGTCTGTAGGCAGGATATCTTCAGAGAACGGTTTGATCAAATGTCTTCATGTTTGGTACACAGATACCTTAGGTCATAATTCAGAACTCTATTGATTTTTAGCCCCCATCTCTTCCCCCGGGGGAGTTATGAGGGAAACTTTGATTTATTACATTTCATTAATAGCAAGTGACGTAATACGTCAAATGTATTATTCGATTCTTTCACAGCTACGTTTCTACAGGTTTTAGAGCTTTTATTCTCGTACAAAATAATTTGCATGGTCTTCATGATGCGTGTACCTATATAAACGTTAGATATTTAATGACTTAATGACTTGTTTCTGTAAGAAGTGATGCTGTGCATAAATTTGCTAGCCATTGCATTTTATGTATTCTCGTACACGCATTCATGAAGTGAAGAGTATAAAGAGCACTAAATTATTAGTGAAGAAGCCTGGATTACAAGAATTATGCATATGTACACACATTTTATGGATAAAATCTAGAGAACTCATGAAACCGTTGGAAGAAAGTTGGGTACTAGACTGGCTTCTCACAGTTGAACTGTTTGACAAAACTCGCATCATTACGTTTCACACAAGGCAGCACATAAAAAGTCTATATACATAAAACTTGGTAGTTCGCTTTGTACCCATGCAGAAGTCCCCAAATCTTCTTCCTTTACCGTCCAATTTTTTTGTTGCCGAGAGAGAGAGAGCAACTATGTAACTATGTATATTTTGCTGCTGAACATGGTGTTGTATGACGTACATATATCAAAGAAAAATCATTCAACAATTCAGCCTTCTCTTGTCTTCCTTGAGAGCTTACAAGAGTTTGGAGACTATGAAAAGGGAGAAAAGGGTCACTCACTCAAGAAGTAAAAGGATTTCGCTTGGAGTCACTTTTAAGTACAAAATGGGAACAAGTTGACACAACAAAATTTTGTCCCTTTTAGTTTTGAATTCAATGCAGAGTGGAAGCTTTTAAAGAATAAAAGCACTTGGTATTAAAGGAATTGCAACAAATATAATACATACATTTCCACATGCCTATCATCCACTACATTCAACATAAAAATATATAAAATGAAATAATATCAAGTTAAACCTATGATGATTGCAGAAATATACAATAAGCCACACACCCAAACAGCTGCAGAACAATCGCATCAGCATCACATTACATTACTCCCCACACATAAAACACACACATTTCAATAAGTTTTATATTCGTTCTGAAACTATTCTTTTTGGGAGGATAGAGAAGTGAAGGGGAAAAAAGTCGTGTCGGTCACAGATTTGGCAACATAAATATTTCTTCCGTTTAATATACTCGTAAAGCATTTATATTCATAAATATATATATATATGTTATATCGTGGTTATTGGAATCTGTGCAAAACTGAGTATCTTAGAGGGGCACCGTTGGTTGCATCTTCTCTTTAGTTTGTACAGGAGAGTCGAATCATACACATATATGCAGTCATACACATCACATCATGCATGGCATACTACCACGTATCAAAAAAAACTTTCTTCAACGCTCGTTCGTTACGTACTTTTCTTTCGGAACGTTTATAGATTATATGAAACTTTTGCTTTACTACTCACTCGTGCATCTACTGCTACAGAAGGTTTTTTTTAAATGTTATCTTCATATTCCAAAAAAAAACTTATTCCATTCTGCAGAGAGAGAGAGAGAGGAAAAAACAAAAGACATGTACTAATTCAAAGCAGCAGTGCAACAGACGACAAGCTTAGCACTATATGCTATATTTGAGCTAATATTAGATTTATCTATGACTTGGGCATATTATTATTATAACTACATCACATCTATTCTCTAATAGGTACATAGATATAATGAAATATGTTTTTCATGCAAACAAAAAATACTTTTGCTATTTGCGTTTTTACAAGCACATACACACAAGAAGAAGTTCAAAGAAGCCAGAGCTTTGAAAATAGGAGCAGCATCAGCAGCAGCAGCGTTGGAAAAAACTAATAAAAGTGTTGCTGTTTGCAACAGAGGAGTATTTCGCATTCGTTTGTGCTCAAGGGGAGAGGAAAGAAGATAGAAGAGGAGTCAGTGTGGTGAGGAGGTATCATCGATGTTACAACCGTATATTTTTTTATTTCTGCACACACTCTCTCACGGAGACTCACACTCACACACTCACTCTCTCTGCTAGGATCTTTCTTATCGCATCTCACCAGTCGTGGAATTCATAATCACGTAGTGGTGGTGATACTGAAAGCGTGTGTGCCAGTGCCAACACGGCAAGTACAGTATTCACTCACTCGGCTTCTTGCCTTGCAGACAGTCAGTCGGATATTCATATTGTTGGTGTCATCATCGCCAGTATCTAGTTCCTATAAACTGTAGAGTGCGACCATCAAAATGGCCGGTAAAAAAGACAATTATAGCCCAAACTCCCAAGGTGGATTTGGAAACTTTCTTTATAATTCGGAAAGGGGTGAAGTATTGGGACGGACTTGTGGATCGTGGAGTAAGTTTTCAACAAAAAAATTGACTCATTCTTTTTTGCTTTTCTTTTGTTAGTCATATTTTTTCCAAATTAATTACTCTGTGTATTTATGTTTGTGATACATATTTTGTCATATACTACCGTTGGGGAGTGTTCTCTTTGCATATACATGCATAATTTGAAAGTACTGTAGTCATCAAAATGAATATCGTCATCCTCAAGGAAATAAACAATCCATATACATACATTATTGGATTGTGGTTTTTAAACCGTAGGCTGTTTGAATTATGTTGCTGAATGCACTTATTTGTAGTTTGCTTAAATCAAATAAATGGGAATGGCGATATAGAGCTGAATTTCCTGCTACATATATAATATGTATATAGAGTCATAGAATATAACATGGAATAGTATGTAGGTATTACGTCACCATATCATTCGCCATATATCTACACCACAAAAAAAAAACAGGAATTGCATAAATTTACTTGGTATGAGATATATAATAACAAGCGCTAACAGTTTTTTAGATTATGGAAGAAAAATATTATTATTCTGATCTCAAAATGAGAAGGCAAAATAAGCTCATCTTGGCTGAAAGAATGCACGCAACATGACTTTTCTATGTCATATGCACACGCTAGCACATTTATTTTTGGTATGAGCAACATGGAAAAAGCGAGAAAACGAGAGATTATGGGAAATGGAAGAATGAAAATGAAGATGTGCGAAAGACCACTAAAATTCGTGGCAAAATATTGCTGTCCGTTTTTGGCAAGAATTTCATTTCATTGAAAAGCATAAAAGTGTGTTGAATGTAAGCGCTCTCGCTCTCTCGCTGTTTGTGGCCATCATCCAGTTTTTACAATAAGCATTTATTATCCATCTTTTATACTTGACCATTGTATACGAAACAACTAGAAATTTGTTTGAGCACTTTCTACTCCAATATCGTGTCCATCCACTCACTCGTACTACTACTACCTCAACATTACAACAGCATCCTAATACATAATATCATACCTATTTATTTATAAAACACGAAATTTTCTTTTAATAGGATTTCGTAAATATGTAAATACAGAAATAGCCTGGTTAGGGTGGAAAAGCAAAGAAAAGTACATATAGATGTTTTTTTTTTACTCTACTGCTTTTTGTATAAAAAAGGAGTCCTCTGACTGCGTAGTCAGCAGCCTCTTTCCTGTTTCTGTAAAGCTACTACACCCAATGATGGCTTATTCAGTGAAAATCTCACAGAATCTCATCATATCACAGAAAATGGTGAAAGAGAAAGGAGAAAGAGAGAGAGAAAGAGAAATAACGAGAAAAGACTTAAAAATAGTATTAAGTCAGATCCTATACATATATCCAATCGAGCAAGCATTAAATATTATGTATATATGTATTACTACTACTACCAGGGAAAAAAATGAGAAAGCAGTAAAAGGAAGTGTACTTTTGGCTCTCTCTGTCTCTCTCTGTCTCTCTCTCTCTCTCTCTCTCCATCTCTTTCCCTCTCGTTCACCCAAGGTTCATAAAAAAAGTCTTTGAGCATTGCCCAAACAGGGAAAGCTTTAGCAGAAGTTGTAGCACATGCTATTCCTCCAAGTTTTAGTAGGTACATATACACCTTGGTAGGTACTTTTTCGTACAAAAAAGGGGAAGATGCATGGCATCAGCATGCCTTTTCTGCTTTTGATATAAGTATTAAGTTTATATATAGGGTCATGCACTCTTTCAGTAATTCCAAACTAAGCACTCCACAACTACTAGTGTTGCTGTCACATTGGATAGTAAAACTTTTTCGCTGGTCTGGCAAAGACACAAAACACCAAAAAGGAATCCCTTATATATTTAACAACTTAAAAGAACGTTCTCGTGGGATCTCTATCCGTACGACTAGACAAATATCCTTATATGCAACCTGTTTATAACTTTATAACCTTATACATATTATACATATATGTAATAACATATGTACAATATGATGCTACTACTACTGCTTACACCCAAAATATTATGCCTATTTTAGAATATTATCAACAACCAAGGAATATTATTGATCAGAATAATACCAACATAATACTTTATTAGCTAGGATGGCGATAATAATGATCATCTTCATATCTTTCATTTCATCTCACAATTACAAAAAACCTTTGAGTTCTTTACTTTGACGCAAGCATTCATTTATCGATTTTATATTTGCTGTGAAAAAGACAAGGCATATGTACATACATACACTTGTGCACAGGGACCGAGTGACATAAGATACAGAGTATATTTTCTGATAAGGAAATGTAATTAGGTGAGCACAATTACTTTGATGTTTTGATGAGTAGATGTTGAAAAAAAGATTTTTTTAAAATCCCCCATTTAAATACTTGTTTGTAGTCCGTTGGCAATCTAATTTCACTTTTAATATACGTAATCAAGTCGTTATATATGTAATGTGATGGTTTTAGGGTAGTAATTTGGACTGGGTCCGGAAAAGGGAGTAGATCATGGAAATTCAATAGCATCTCTGTAAAAAGAGAGTAGACGGGAAAAAGTGGATAGAACCAACTTTTTTTTGCGAATATCTACCTTGAGCAGATCACCGAAATTTTGTTAAATATTGTGTAGAGGAGATTGTACATAGAGAGCGTGCAATGGCGATATTATTATCGCAATAATAGGAAAAGGTAGACAGGCATGTTGGAAATTTGATAATAAATGATAACTATTCGTTATCCATTAAACACATAGAACATATGTACATATACTACATACTATAATACTAGGTGACGGGGAATTAAATGGTAAAACACTCAAGTCAAGGTGTATCACACGCATCTGAAGTACGAATTACGTCAGATTATATATGCAACAATAGCATGCAAGATTTTGTTGTGTGGAACCATTCAGTGATTGATGGTGAGTGTTCCATGTTGCTGGTAAATTTGTGAATTAATGCTAATTAAAAAGATACTCTTGTGACTCAAGGACTCTCATATTTGCAGAATATTATGCTACCTAATAACCGTCCCAATTTCCCTTATCTTTTTACAGATTCGGTACACAATGGCTCAACTAAGTAATATGGGTGGTGGTGGTGGTAGTGAAGGTGGTAGATTGGAGAGAGCAATGTATCAGTTAAAGTGTTCTGACTTGTGTGTGTTGTGTTAATGTCAGTCTGTCTTTTGTTGTAGTACTACTGTACGCAATAACGCAACACCTTTGGGATTTATGCGATATTATTCATTTTATTGTGCCAGAGAAAAGTCTGGTTGAGAGAGAGAGAGAGACGGAGAATGAGAATACGGCATTAACACGAGAAAACAAATGTACGCGTGTTTTATGGTAGGTGCTTTGGAGCTTTTATTGGTAGTCATATTGCATCTTCATCCTGCTGCTGCTGCATAGCACAGTAATCTGCTAATGCCATGCATTCACGGCATGGCAGAAATTGTGGATCATGATGCTGATGTTAATGGTGGTAATGATGCACACTGAAAAATTCCTACTACTCATTCCTACCACCACCAACACAACCAACACTGCCAATAATCTTCCGCTGTTTGTTGAAAAAAAAACTGTGCTTATTCTGCAATGTACACACACACATCAACATATTGCATTATTTGTAAAGCTTAGAGTATTTAGTTGTTGAAGATAACTTGTATTATAATTAAAAAACCGCTTCGCACCAGTTCGCCGGCACCGGCAACACACATAATAATAATAATAATGGTAACATTTTCATTGTGGAAAAATCTGTACACGTAACACGCTGGAAATTTGCTATTCCAAGTCGTCAATTCATACGTAGATGACAGATTTTATAATTTCCTCAGGGAGCAAAATACATAATGAAGCATTTATGATGTAAAGCTTACACATTCACCAATAATAACTACTGCTTCATGAACGCATGTGTGGAATTCCATAAATTACAAATACATGTTAGTATACTACTTGAAAACCAGACAAGGTAATTCATGATGCTACTGCTTTATGAGGAGACTCTCTATCGTTGTTATTGTAAAAAAACGCAACGTAATCCAGCAGCAACCAACAAAGATAGTTTCAAGTTTAATTGTCAAAATGGAATGGTTGATGACGCTGTGTGGCGTGTGGTCCTCATTTTTAATGCTATAGCTACCTGATTTTGGAAAATGAACAAAATGGGTTAATAATGTACTTCCTTTCATGTATTTTTCCCATGCTTACTTGCACATCAAGCACGCAAGTAGCATAATATGATATGATGATGGTTGGGTAGTTGGATATAAACACTAAATATATATGTATAGGTATATACATAGGTATATACGATTTTCTAATAATATAAATATATCAAAGCCCATATCAGCAACAAAATAGGAAATTGTCACATAAATTATTGTCCTTTGTCTTCACAGAATCCGATTCCATCCAATTTCGCCTAGACTTTATTTATGAAGCATGAATCTTTGAATAAGGGGAGGGGAAGGAGAGACAAGTAGTTAAATTCTAAATACTGAATAAGTAATAGATGTAGTATGTTTCAACAGATTTGTTTCTACAAAATCATGTGAATTCCTGCACGTGGGTGTAAATATTCATCATACCAGGATTGGTTTACAACTTTACTATCACTGTTTGTTACTTCATTACTTGTTCTCAGAATCGTGAATAAATATGAAATATAGAATTGAATATAGGTATTATGTTTGCAAAGCAGACAGTGAATATTGTTGGAGCCCGCGTCTTATGTCTCTTGCAGACGAAATGCAAATACACGCACAAGACGCCACTCCGAAAATGTGGCTTAGTCAATAGTCACGTAAAAATACCTACTTCGTTCATCCAAGATCTTTTTATAATGGTAAATAAATTTTTATGTACTACGTTCATACATCTCATTACTTGTCCTACTTTTGGAAACATAGGTAAGCTAGAGAAACGGCAGAATACGTTAGTATAATATATAAACTGAGAAGTAAATATTATCCAACTGAGTGGACATGGACATTTATTTTATATAGAGAGTGCAATGAGTTAAAGTTGTTTTTAGCTAAGCCTCTTTCGCCTCTTTACTTTATATTTTATTCGTTTATCCGAGAAGAAGGTAAAAATGTTAGTTTTTATGATGCAAAACAGTATGTGTAACGTTGTAACAAAGAGGTTTAAAATTTGATTTATCATTTCCGTTTAACTGCTTCTGTAAATATGTTACCTTCTGCAACTATAGTCAGATTTAAGGTCATAATTATTCATTACAACACAGTTTTAAGGCATATACATACTACTTAAGTAAGAAAGGCATTATCATCAAAATCATTTATGAACTTCAGTCAGACAAAGGTGGCATGCATAGGACGGACACAAAGACTGACAGACAGCACGCATGCATGCGAGAGAAAAAACGACATTAGATACCTGCTTAAAACTCTCCAATCCCGTACGATAGGTATTTTTTATGAAGTTTTCAATGAAAGTTATAAGATTTAGTTTGTCAGATAAACCAAGTATAAACTACCCCACGTGACAAATTTTATTACACCATTATTATTTATGCTTATACTTGAGAAATATTGGCTGTAAATTTTTATCGATGCATATACCAGTTAAATAGCTTGGTGCTAAACGAATTTGGCTTTCGAACAATAAAAACTGTTAACTCTTTTTACGGAATGCTTGCATCAAAATAATGTCTGGCTGGGGCTGGATGACTTCTTATTAGCAAGTCTCTTGTGTGTGCACCTATTTTTACAAAAAAAAATGTATTTGCACCCATGCATAATATCTATTTTACAATGCTATGCGAATGGTTCATAATTAACTCAGTGATTACTTATGAGTTGGTGTTATTTATTACCGTGATGTGCGTGGCCTTGAAGTTTAATACGACCTACTAACAACATTATGAATTGTGAACATCAGTAAGTCTGCGGCTTTAAAAGTTAGATGCATAGGAAACTATACATTTTGGATAAAGGATGAACGACAAGTAAATGCATTGCATTTGCAAAACTCTTGTCAATAATATGAACAAAAAGTCTGGCTTTGTTGGCGGCAGGTTTGATTAAACTTACTGGAAAAAAATCAACTTGAGTTAAAACAGTTCCTCCATAAATTTTATTCATGCATGATTATGATTACTCATTTATTATTCTGCTAATCGCCGATTGTAATGAGTTATATGAATCAAGTTAACTTTGGTTTGCAATTATTGCACCGTACGAGCCTCTCTTTTTTTTTGTTTGACACCTAACTGAACTGATTATTCAGATAACATTTTGTGTCTCACTTTCTTTGCACTTTGTACCTTTAATCTGCCGGCTTCACAATGAACTGGCTCAATAGATAAATTCAAAATTAATTCAGATTAGGACCCACCAATAACAAAATATTTTGCGCATTTATTTTTCATTTTAAAGTTTAAATATGTAGGGAGTGGAGTTGAACAACGATTATGTGTGTACTTTAAAAAATTATTTGCTGATGTGTATTTACCTGCTCTTTAATTGATCACGAGTTATAAAGAGCAGGTGTAAATTTATGAATGATAATTAACAAATCATAAAGTCTACTCATCTCACCACCAGATATAAATGGAAGCACTGCAGTAAACATACACATGGATGTTGAATGAAAAGTAGAAGTAGATCCTTGCATAACGAATAACGAACTTTTTTTAATGGCATTTGAATTTAATTTTAGTTAAAACACAAAGTGAATGGGTGTCAGTAGTAATTATTGAAATTAATTTTGTTATACAAGGTGATCTGGTTATTGAACAACTTTTTTCCTTATGTCTAGAGAAATTAGAAATTGAAAATGGGATTTTTGGGGAAACATGATACATTTACCTGGAAGAGAAAAAGATGCATGTATGTTGCGTTCTTGACATCCATACCTAGCTATTGATCACGGAATAATTATAAAATTTGTGCGACTGATGATGTTTGTATTGAAATCAGCAGTATCACATGATTAATGTTTAACCATCCATCAAAATTCGAATATTAAAATATTATATTTCATTATAAGCTATGCTATTATTCTTTTCACCATACCATAATGAATAATGACCAATCATAAATGACAATAATAAAATGGATGATGAATATTTATTCGGTAAAATCTACAAATGTATTTATTTACGAAAGTTGTTTATGTACAGTACATAATATGTATGTAGTAGCAATTTCATTGTTGTATGCTAACTTATTGTTTTTCTTGATCTTTTATAGTAAAAATCACCGTTTTCTACATCATCTTTTACGCCTTGCTGTCTGCATTTTTCTACGGATATTACCAATTATTTGCGACTACTCTTGAATCGCCGGAGAATGGTGGCTCTCCTAAATGGAGACAAGACGCTAGTCTTATCGGCTCCAATCCTGGAGTGGGCTTTAGACCAATGCCTGACCAAGATAAGAACTCTGAATCTACTCTGATATGGTTTAAACATAATGCAAAGGAAGACTACAACTTCTGGTCAAGCCAACTTACCAAATTTGTCATAGGTATAAGAGCGTTTTTTATATTATGTGTAAATACAGCTTACAAGTCTACATTTATACATTAAAATTCGGATTACTGCATTACTGCAAAAGAAATTTTATACTAATTGTTTGTTAAAGAGTCGCAAGTACCCGACAGTGCCAGCAATGCTATTAAATGCGGCCTGAGTCAGGGTGCCGGATCACACAGAGTGTGCAGAGTTGAAATTGACAATTTGGGAGATTGTACAAAGGAGAACGAATTCGGATACCCTGCAGGAAAACCTTGTGTGCTTATCAAGCTTAACAAGGTGAAAATTACAATCTTATCTCAAAACTCTGGGGGTGGCTAATTCATTTCTGATAAATGCATAACGTTTTGAAAAAATATGATACACCCTAATTTGGCTGTACTTGATAGATTTATGACTGGGAGCCTGAACCATATGGAGTCGATAGGGATGATAAGTACGATGCCAACCTTTTGGAAGATGAATTAACGGAAGTAGTTAACGAAGAAAATGGAAATGGGATGCCCGAGGATCTTAAAAATCACATCAAACATCTAGTTTCCCAGAATGTTGGAAAAGTAAGTACATAAGTAATTATACATTAAACACAATTATACATACATTAGCTTGTTTTTTTTTACATACGATTCAATATTTTAGGAAGTTGAAACTTTAAAAACTGTCTGGATTTCGTGCTCTGGTGAAAACGTCGGTGACAAGGAAAACTTACCCGATGGAAACTTCCGGTACAGCCCTAGCAAAGGAATCCCAGGACATTTCTTCCCATACAGGAATCAACCCAACTACAAGACACCATTTCTCATGGTCCAACTTGATGTGCCAGTATCATCACGTAAGGATAACATATTGTCTGACAATTTTCTCTGTAGTATTTGAACAAACGATGAAACATGAGACTGGTTGTTAATGTGTCCCTGACGTCATTCAATTCCAGGTCACACACTCATCAATGTTGAGTGCCGAGCTTGGGCTAAGAACATCCATTATAACCGGCAAAATCGACTTGGCTCAGTCCATTTTGAGATCTTAGTGGACTAGTATGATCTCAACTGCCAATACAGCCATATATAATATATGTTATGTTACTTCTTTCATGTATTGTCGTAGAGAACTTTATTTAATTTAGGGTACTTACATAAATGGAGTAATATTGTTGTTCAGTCGTGAGTCTTGACATGTATGTATAAATTAACTTAAACGAGAGCATAATACTATGTCGTATAAAACTAAAGTTATCATCATCCATCATGTTATATCGTGTAAACCTATGATGTGAACCCCATACCAGTGGTGCAAATGCAATAAAACCAAACCTTTAATTTACACAATTATTGTCGTTTTAGCGTGTTTGTTCTCCCCCTCAATCATCAATCCGCCGTTGATGAAGGTTACATAATTTTTCATAGAAGCTGTTGGCTGTGCGTGTTCCATTGTTTCTTGTGGTGGTCAGTGAACAACGTTCGGTGGTACTCGCATCCATTCAGTTCCATATTTTTGAGACGAAAATATTCATTGGAGATCGCAGATATGGGACAAGTCCCCCACTGCACATCATAGCATATGTACTGGAATTATAACATAAACGTGCCGAAGGGAGAATTAAATCATTGAGCATTTCAAACACACGCATAATATTAACTAAAAACTCGGCTTCCAATTTCCTAAACTGGACCGCTAAAATGCGTGCACAACTCAAGAAAATGCTTTTAAAAACGCAATATGCAAAACTGAATGCAAATTCCACAGGTACATCTATACAATGAAAATATTGCCATATGTAACGTGTAAAGTCAGCATACCTTGAATACTACACACAAAAAAAGGAATGAAAATCGTCATTCTCTGGAGTGTTTTGCTATTAGATAAATGTGTCTTGATTTAATTTAACATACGTTGTCGTTATTTATATACGTTATTAATACAATTAATTGAAATCATGTCTTGTCTTCTTTGCGCTGTTAAATGTCGATTTTAAATATATTTATATTGACTGCTTTTAGATTTAGTCGTCAGAAGTTGTGATAGTCACTGTACTGTCATCTTCAGTGGGACCAAGTTGTTGTTTCAGCATCATATTATCTCTTCTCAGCTCTGTAAGCTCTTGTCTTAAGGCATCCAACTCTTCTGCTGTATTTTCATGTTCTTTCAAGGCAGAAGCCAATCGAATATTTGTAGATCGAAGTTCAGTAATATATTCACAAGCTTTTGCAAGGATTCCTCCTTTACTCTATTAAACAAAATTCACGATGAAACGATTTGGGCCAACAAAAATTACAACATGCTACTTTTACTTTTAATTGTGTTAGCATGTTAATTTATCATTTCCTCTTACCTGACTTTGTTTGGAACCCTCCTCTGCATTTGGAACAACTTTGGCTAATTTATTTATCCACCCGTTAATTTTATCTCTTCTCCGTCTTTCTACTTCATTGTGAGTTGCCCTTTTCTTTTCATCTCTTACAGCTGCCTTCGCAAGGTTGACTCTGCCCAAAGTGCGAGCATCAATAATTTGAGGTCTTGAAGAAACAGATCGCCCTGTAATTTCATTAGTAAATCAATCATAAGTACAAGTCACGCCAACAGAACGAAATGTACTATAATACTATAGATATGTCCTCCACTATTTTTCAGTACAAACTAACCTATGACATTTTGGGATCCAATGAGATAATATTGTCCATTTACATTAACACCAGGTGAGAGCACCTGAACACCACTTGTTGACTGATAAACGTTTGGCTCGTCGATTCCGACAACCCGGTACATATTGTCTGTAAATATGAACATTATATTTAGATTGGTAGTTGGAAATCGAATATACTACAGTTACAGACCACGAGCAGTAAAAATGTAATATAACATAGATCAAATGCGCATTACTTGAGCTCTGTCCAAAATGAATAGGGGTGTTTGGACTATCTTCAGTGACAATGGAAGCATCATTAACGACTGACCTTGTGCCATCTTCTTCAACAATGGTTACAGTAGTTGGCATATCCATAGAATCTTCGTTCTTTATTGATACATCCTCCTCGTCGGAGTCCAGATACTCCTTACTAAAAGTATATCAAACAACCAAGAATAAATATTAATGTCCAACAACAACAATAACAATACAAACATCCTAATGGGCTTATTCAAGGATTTTTACCTGAGAACTCCAAGCACATGTTCCATAATAACGCAGTGTTGTTTTGTAGTACACCTTTGCCGAGACAATTAAGTAAGGCCGTACTGCTCGTTAATTGTAGGGAAACACTTCCATGAAGCAGTTGAACTCTTCTTCTTGGGAAAGTTAAAATAACTCCATTGAACTGCTGCTGAATAAATTGCGATTTTGATCCTTCGCCTAATTCTAGCCATTTTAAAATGAGATTGATGATGATATATAAGTAGGGCTTTAAAAGTACATTTAGCTTTTACCAAATCTTGTCTAAATGCATTTACAAACAATGTAAGAAACAATGAAATTTGGGTGGTACTCAAGCAGCTGAAAATATGGATCAAAATATTTAAAAACTGTTCATAAACTTACCGAATAATATGGTGTCCCGGGCAGTGAATCAGATGATAAAGGACGATCAGGTCACACGGTCAGGACATGTGATATGTGTACGCTAACAAATGGCACAGTCCTACTCGTACTCACATCTAACTTTTGAAATGAACAACATCATATAGCACATAGGTATACTCACGTACGTACGTATATTTCTTAGCCCTAAAATGTACAAACTATAACCCTTTCCATAATATCTACCTGCTATACATTTGCGTCGCCATAATACATACATGTAATATACTTGAAGAGGTATAGGAAAGGATTGCTTCACTCTCTGCATGTAGTTTGGCATCAACACGTAACCCGTAAGTAGCAGCTGAACCTGCAAGATAGCCGACATTCTGATTGTTCCATCACAATGAAAACAATGAAATTTGTGTGGACAATGGACTATGAATTTGAATCACATAAATAAAACAAAAATTTAACGGTTTACAGCTACAAATATGTTGAAAAAAGATGAATAGTAACTAATTAATTAGCATCTCCCCAAATCAAAGTTTCAACGGAAGGGTTGTCATATTACATATATTACCAACAACGCTCTCACTCTCCAGTGAATTGTACGCAATAAGCAACAAAGTCACCGGGAAGTTTGATACACATGTTTTTGTTTATGTTGAAAGCAATGATAGAAAAACATTGGATTTGATTAAGTAAAAAGTACCGTGTGTACTTAGTTGTGCAGTGTTAATATTTAATGCTATCTAAAAATTGAATTCATGGGCAACGCTTTAAAAAACGATACAAAGAAACAATTAATTAATTAATGTTTTGAGTATAATAGAGCGGAACTTTTTCCATCCATACATGATGGGCTTAGTGTTTTAAGCCGTCATTGCATCGCATCAAATAAATATCTAGTCACTGGACCGT
>JAHZNC010000938.1:0-12092 GCA_027744095.1 Zhuqinia jingwanae
ATAATGTATACATACTATTATTATATGTTTTTAAGGGACAAAAAATAATGGAAAAAGTAAAGTAGACACTTGATTGAGGAAGGTGGTAATTGCCTCCTTTTCCTTCTCTGAAATTGCGTCAACACTCTTTCTACTCTCGTAATAAACGTAAAGCATAAAAAGTTGGCGGAAAGTGGCTACATTACTACTTTTTTTTCTTAGACATTCCACCAAAAGAAAACAAGAGGCAGTTATGTACCAAAAAATGTATTCATTCGAAATAAAATGGGGAGGGAAGTATATATTTTATAAGAAGAATTTCTATCTTCTCTCGCTCTTTTGTGTATAAAAAGGCGACTATCACGATAACATTGTTTGTGGCACAAGACAAGTGAACAACATTACCTTGTTTTTTTATTCCATCATCAACTGCCTAGCTTTTTGTGCTTATGCTCATCATAAATACAGATGAGCTGTTAAGCTTATATGAGAGACAAATGAAGGCTTGTACTATTGTGACATGCTTTCTGAATTTTGAACTGAGATCTAGTTTGTTCATCTGAATTTTGCTATATAGGTATCTACACTACATACATGTCTACGCATAAATTTAATTCAGATTCAGATTTTTTTGTAGTAAACACTAAATCCATGTACACATTTATTGTATTTGTACCAAAACTCTAAATAATACTAGCATCACCTACAAAACCCAATCCAACCATCATCATTTTCTTTCTCTCTCTTTTTAAAGGAAATACAAATAAAACCCGAGTGAAAGCATTATTTAGAACGTGTGTTATACCTCCTACACACAAGGGTGGTATTGGTATGGGATCATGAAAGAAAGCAAATAACAGGAAAACGTTCATCACTGACAAACTTTAATTCGTATAGTGTCGAGCAGCACACACACAAACACACTCGCACCAGACCACCAAACGAAACGCAATTCTTTCACTGTTTTATATTGGGACTGCGCGCCGTTATGTTGCTATTAATATTACTGCCGATACCGATCAGGATTATTATTATACCTCCTTCCCTTTTTACATGCTTGCTGGTTGATTTTCATGTGCGTAGCATTTTATTTGTTACCTTGTTCCAATAATTTTCTCTTGAGTTCCGTTACGACACTACACAAAACGGTTTAGAGAAACAAAACGTTACGACAAAACACACATCACACGTATATATATATTATATAAAATGTTAAGAATGATTGGGATCGCTATTTTGTATCTTTACTCTTGCTCCTGGAAGCAGTCCTTTATTTGCTATAAGAAAATAGGAATGAGGGAAGAAAAGTGATATAGTGGAAGGGATTGACTTAAACGCTTTTAATTAAAGAAAGGGATGAAAAATGCGCTGCTTACCTAGATCGACGATTAATACGAGGAGGAGAAGAAGAATTGCGCTGGAATTCATTCCACTCATTTTTCACAGTCTTCTTGTTCTCTGGCTTCCGACCAGATTATTAAGCGAGCATCTGTTTTTTTTCTTTTAAACATACGCAGACACACCCAGTGAAACAACAGGCAGGTTTGTTGAAGAAATAAGAGGAAGAATTTTCCAAAGTGTAAAATCGGTCCAATGTTCTAATTCCTCTCTCTCTCTTTTGCTATATATATTTTTTCAGAGCATATGCTTCAAAAAAATAAAGTTGTGTTCGCTGTGTGTATATATATGTATGTATATGCGAAATGTTTGTAAACTATTATCCCTCAAGTCTTCTTATATTTTTCCTCGTAAAGTGAAGAGGAGCCAGGTGAAAGCGAAAAAAAGATTCTTAACGTAGATCAGTGGCTTATGGTTATGGCTTGGCTACATTATTATTATTATTATTATTATTATGGGCAGTATACCTGTGTATTATACAACGTATACATGCTTGTGAAAAAAGTATCATGAAACTTTTTTTTGATCACTGTTAAACAGCGTGGCATATGTATCTACTTCCCCATCAACAACGTTTTATTGAACCGGCGCAGGAAAATTTACTGAAAATCCACCGTGCTCGTTATGGCGCTATTTAAACGCAAATATAATGCTGTATAAATTCACAATAAATATCGTGCCTAAATATATGTGGAAACCACGCAATATTAACATACAAATCTTACATCATTCGGTGGACATAAAACCTGTCCCATGCCCACCCATATTATCGTATAAATTCGCGCAAAAATTTCATGGATTCCATGCAGGTTTGCACAATATACAAATGCATTTGTACTAAACTTGGTGGTTTTAGCGCAATATTGACATGATAATTCAAACCCATGAATAGTCCTTGAAGCTTGCGTTTTTATTGCATTATTTCCATCAAATGATTTTGTACATAAACTAATGGAATTTTGAGGAAACTAGACGATGATATTAACATTATTGTTTCCTTGTTATGTTACACTAATCATTTCAGCTTGGCGAACATTATCAGCCAGTATAACACAAAATTTATTAAAATATTTTTATCCCTGTGAAATCAATTCTTTAAAATGTCTTCAAAAAGTTTTTCAATCGTAGAATTTTCTGGAAGAAAAGGGGGAAACATTAAGAGTAAACCGTCGGTTGTGGTGCTGACCAGCTGGGTACATATTGGAGACGGTAAAGTAGATTGGCCACCAAAAAAATTGGAGTCCAAGTTAATTCATCTGCTTAAAAACAATCAATCACCCGGGCCGGGCTGGAAACAAATTGGATTTGAGAGAATATTGGGTCAAGCAGGTAAGAAATTTAACTACGTTTTTGTACCGTATTTTAACTATAACCTTGAAGGATATTTATTAAGTTCATGATTTATTTATTTATTAGGTACATATGAAGAAGCTGCAGAGAAACTTGAGAAACTTTTCTACACATCAAACGTGGACAGCGACTCTGAGTCAACTTCACAGAGCAAGAATAATCCAGCTTTGAAATTCCGACAAGCAAAACGTTCATCTTCATCAAGCGAGAGAGCATCGGGCAGTGACAGTGATCATCCTCCTCCTACTTCGAAGCCACCAATCCAGAATGAACCCCCAAGCCAAACGCTGGTACTCAATCAGCAAACTTTAGGATCAAAACAAACCCCAGCGGAAATTTCTTCAGGTAATTTTAATAACTTTACATAATAATGTGGCCACACTATCTGACTACGTTGGGAAGATATTAAATTAATGTTCAATAAAATAACACTTTTACTCTTTGCAGTTGCGCATTTTAGTGGACATATTCCAGTTACTGGATTCACATTCTCGGAAATTGATTCGCTTAATGCCGACAAGACAAGTACAGCTGATGTACTCAACTTACCATTAGAAACTGCTGATCAGTCCTTTAACATTGCAACTGTTGCCGATATCTCAGGGATTCAACATTTTTTAAATGGTTAGTTTAGTCACCTAATTTATTAGCGGCAGTACTAGTTTCTTATCTTGAATTCAATGCAAAATAACATTAATTTTGATGTTGAAGATTTCGCAGCAAAGGTATTCACTAAACTGGAGAAGTTAGCGGAGGAAATTCAGGATATTAAGGTGCATTTCCAAACTAATCGCCCAGCGGGTACACACTCCGTTCCGGATTTTTCAAAAATACCTGACCATCCGTTTCAGACTAAGGAAAGTTTAGCTGAATTTGACAAGTGGTTGGATCAGGAAGCAAACAAAACTCTTGTTGTAAAGTTGATTGAAAACTAAATGACATTTATAACCAACATAAACTCAGATTCATCAAAAGTTATTTTTCCCTAGATCGAGTACATGTCCTACATCGGAGGTGGTGACGTGGAGAAGCACACCCGCCGAATTCTTAAACGTCTAATTTCACCTGCTCTGAGCCGTCAGGTAAATTTCACGGGAAAAGGGGGCAAGATTGCGTTGAAAAAATTGACGCTTTTGAATGTTATTAAGGGTAAAAACCTTGAAAATTTGTTTTAAACAATATTTGATACTGATAACTTCTAAACAGAAAATATCTTTATAAATATTTGTTTTAGAGGGTATCCGACTAGCCACTCCAGCATCAAAGGAAGACGTCATAGAGCAAACTGCGATTGATTGGTTCCGTTATAGTAAAAGTTACTTGAAGAATGGATAATAGAAGAGGACGTTCTCCGCGGACAGTTCGTCGGAAAATTGCTAAGCGGGTTAAAATGCACATGAATGATCTAAAAAGTAATTTAATCAATAGTACTAATAATAGTCGGAATATCGGTAATTTAAGTTCTAGTAGTAATTCTCTGCATAGTATGAATGATGGTAGGGATATTAAAAACATATTAGATTGTGGGGATAGCTGCTGGAGTGACTCGGATGCTGAATCAATAATTAATTTCCAAGAAATATTAAATAATACAGGAATACCATGTGAATCTACATCGTCCGACTCTTTTGACGATGCTGAGCCATGTATCTCTCAATTTAAATCAGATTTAAAAAATTGGGCAGTTAGGAACAACATAACAAGTTGTGCTACCACAGAATTATTGAAATTGTTACGAAAATTTAAATTATTTAACTCGTTTCCTAACGATAGTCGTACACTTTTAAGAACTGAAAAACAAATTTCTTCACGTAAAATTGGAGATGGTCAGTTTTCTTATTTCGGATTAGAGCGTAACATTATTCGACAACTAGAGTCTTTACCTTTAGACATAATTAATGAAAAAGACAAGCTTCAAGTTGAATTAAGCGTAGATGGTCTTCCAATTTCAAAAAGCACCAACAGTCAACTATGGCCGATTCAATGCTCTTTGGTAAATTTGGATTCTTACTTAAAACCCTTTGTGGTGGCGGTTTTTTATGGTAAAACTAAGCCAGTGAGCATTGAAATTTTTCTCGAAGATTTGATTGTGGAACTTCACCAGCTGTCATTGACCGAGACTAAGCTTTGGGGGAAAATTTTTCATTATAGAGTTAGTAAGAATAATTGCAGATGCCCCTGCGAGAAGTTTAATTAAACAGTGCAAAAATCACAACTCATACTATGGATGTGTGAAATGTACATTGAAGGGGTTTTGGAAAGGCAGAGTTATTTATGATAAAATGGCATTTGAAATTAGAACAGATGAAAGCTTTTCTACACAACGCGATGTAAATCATCACATAGGTGTGTCTCCTTTTATTAAAATTAATTTTGGGCTTGTTACGGGAGTACCATTAGACTACATGCACTTGATTTGCTTAGGGGTCACCAGGAAGTTTTTGCGCACATGGGTAAAGGGCACTTTGCCCCACAAGTTATGTGCGTCGGATGTTTCCCGAATTAGTAATCGTCTCGTAACTACTGCTGCCACTTGTCCGCGTGAAATCGCGAGAAAGCCTAGGAGCCTGAGATACTTTCGTGTGAAAAGTACAACCATTTCATGCTTCTTAGTGTCGCTACCACAATATTAATTTCGTATTTGGCCCAAGACACAGAATGGAATCGTTATGCGCAATCTTTACTGCTTCGGTTTGTTAAAAAAATTCCGATATTGTATTCGCCAGAGTTCTTAGTGTATAATGTACATTCACTGTTGCATATTGCTGATGATGCTTTGCTTCATGGTCCATTAGACAAATACAGTGCTTTTAAATATGAAAGTAATATGCAGTGCATTAAAAGAACACTTAGAGCTAAGAGTCGCCCATTTGAGCAGGTAACTAATAGGATTTGTGAACTGGACACAATTACACCTACACATTATTCTCGTATTAAGCATGTCAAGGCAACTCGTGGTAATAATTGTTTTCTTTTAAGAAACAAGTCTATAATTTTGATAGTTAATTGCATTGAGAATGGATATACATGCAAAGAGTTTAGACGCAAAGTCAATTTTTTTCAAAAGCCTTGTAAAAGTGGAGATTGTTTCAGCATATACATTGTATCTGAATTAAGTAATGAAATGTTTATTAATAAGGACGATCTTGATTTAAAATGTTGGTTAATACCTTATAACAATAACGAATTTGTAATTGTGCCTTTGATTAATTGGAATACATAAATTGTTTGTTTGNTTTGTAATAAAAAAAGTATTATTTGATTGTAATAGTTGCAATTATTTACATAATTCCTGTCCTGTCTATTTTGCGACTGCTAAAATCTGCATCATTATCAATACCTATCTATTATATGTATTGCGTATATTCCACGCATTTTGTTTGTACCAGAATAGTTGATTTTTGCGTCATATCCACGATTGACATTTTTTGTGGTTGCATAAATATTGCGCGAATTACACAATTGTAACTGCGTCATTCTGCCGGCCAAACATTGCAGTGAACTAACAGTATCACTATTGCGCGAGTTTTAACAAACTTTGTTGATGGGGTATAGTATTTCTCTGCTCAGCAGTGGTTCTCGGATCGGGACCACACCTACCCCACACCACAAGTGTTCGCACCCCAACGGTTACAGGCCACAACTCAGTAGAGACCGCAATTACTGATGGCCTAAACTTTTTTAAATACAAAATTTATCCAACAAATATTAAACATTTACAATTTAAACTCACAAATCAAGTTTATTGTTTTAAGATACTACTTTTAAAACATGAAAGTGGAGCATGGACAAAATGTATAATAGCTTCTTTCATACATGGCATTTGCATAATATCTCAAATTAAATTTTATGACAGAACAATACTGAAATGTAAAATGTAACTTGATTACAAATATATGTAGATTATTGTTTAAATAGTTAAATAAGTGAAAATTTGCCAGTTAAGAAATTAAAAAATATACAAAAATCAAGTTTTTGCTACTTAATACTTTATATTTATGTAGCTTTCATATGTCTGATGTTAAATGAAGTTAGTAGAATTTGTATTTAAAAAAACTTGTGGTCGACAGTTATTGTGGTCGCTACTGAGTTGTGGCCTCTAACCGTAATGGTGCGAATACTTGTTGTGTGGGGTGGGTGTGGCCGCTAAAATTGTGGTCCGGATCTGAACACGCTCAGCAGTAGCCTATAAGTCCATCGATTAAAGTGCACAAAAGAAGTTAGTGTGCCTTGTGTGTAATGGTGGGGCGAAAAGGCCAATGGGAAACCATAGATATTATTACCTAACTCCATCATTTCGGGGAATATTATTATTATTATTATGAATATTATTTTATTATTATTATACATACTTAACTTATATATTTTTTTTTGTTCAGCTTTCCAACCCAAGCTATACTGTGTGGTGGTGGGCGCCTACAATTTTCTTTTTCTTTCTTTCTTTTTCATCGGTACACTTTCATCACCGCTGACTTTTGTGCAGGGGCACATAAGCACAAATAAAGAAGGAAGGAAAGGATTGAAACGAGTGGAGTTGAAAATCAACATTTTTTCCTCTCTCTCTTTCATTTTTTCCCCTTTTTTCAAGAAAAATGGAATATTATGGTATTAGGAATTCCTTTTCGTCGAATATATTTTTTAGAATATCATTCAGCATGTATTTGCATTACTTTTACATGACTATCATCATAATGGAGTTAAAGCTCTTTTCATCTCACTATCCTTTTTTCCTTCAAACGAGCAGGGAAAAAACTTAAAGGGTAATTGGGAATAAAATCGGATAAAAAAAATTGTTCCTTCATTCCCTCACTATTTTCAACTAAAAGTAATATATCAATTGGCTGTCCTCCTGACTTCATTTTTTATATTTTGTACCACACCTTTAACAATTCATCATATTATAAATGCATAACCAAATATAAATGTGTTTTGGGGTGAAGTGAGATATTAAGTTTTTATCCCAACTGCTTTCAATTGACTTTGAATATTTTTAGATCAGAGTTACGGATTATTAATCAGATCCTATTTTCTTTCAGTTTACTATTTAATTTTAATCTAAGCACACCGTTACATAGACACTTAGTCCCAAAATAATATAGTTTATTGAAATTCCCGTTTTTATAGTTAATCCTTCGTTTTCATGCAAAATGTCTGACAAAAAATGGAGCTGACAAATTGCAGTTTTTCCCATAATGTGACAATAAAATAAGAGTCATATTTCAATGATTACTCTGGAACTATTCGAATGTGGAACACTAGTGTGTTGTTAGACATGCATTCGGTTTGTGGCAAGGCGGTGAATACAACCTGGGTGATGAACCAACCCGGTGAATTTACCAGGGTGACAACAATTTAGGCGAAGAAAAAACCACAAATTGGGTGAAGTATTTTTTCCCTTTTTTTGACCCCTTGAACACAAGGTTGACCTTAACTGAAGGTGATTCGAAACCTCAACTTGCAATTGTGTAACCTTGCGGATAGTCTTTTTGGTCATTTTAACCTAACCTGTCCTAACCTTACCAACAATATACATAACCAATGCAATTGTTGCATTTAAAAGTGGAAAAATGAAGTATCAAAATCTGAAAACCTAGCCTACAATGCCAAACCAAACAAAACCTAACATTCACATGTTATTGGTAAGGTATTTATATTTTGACCCCTAGGGGTCGGAGTTAACACTTGGGAGTGGTACCATTGAACTCATCTCGTCAAGGGATATCGAGTGATATACTTTTGAAAACATTCTGTCCATGTGATTCATGATTTTTTTTGGATTAATGTAACAAAATAAACCTAAGTAAGTAGATGTTGTTATGAACTGTTTCCACTACTTTATACTATGTTTCGACTACGAAGTTAGTTACAGTTAGTTAACTACAATTAATTTTGCGAATAATAAACGATATTAGAGGACGTTTTTGATATTTAACCTGTTTTTAATGTCGACGTTTTGGTTTCAAAACTGTTTCATGTTTCATCAGGACAAGATCTATCTGATTACAATTAACTAATTGCGATTTCAACATAGATGTCATATTCGAACTAAGCATGTCAAATTACATACATACTGATTTAGGTGCTAATCAGACTAAAAAAGTTAATTATAGTTAGTTAACTACAATTAACTAATTGTGATTTGAAAATATACATCATATTCGAACTTACTTGTATATATACTGATTTTGGTCTCAATCAATGACGAATAAAAAATTCCCCTAAATTGTTTTTCATCTAAAGTTTGCTTCACCTAAATTGTTTTTCACCGGGGGCAATTCACCCGTGTGGTTCTTCACCCGGGATGTGTTCACCGCCTTGCCCGTAACTCCATGCATTCTATATACACTACACTAAAAAAAATTACATTCTATAGCTTCACTACATGAACTACTATTATTCAGTCTGGGGATCTCGCGACTGATTCTCATGATTCTCATAAAACGCCAACATATTATCTTTTTCTCTGCTGCTGGTACTGCTGAGCATAAATGGTTTTTTCTTGTGAATGATGAATATTTTATATGACGCAGTTAAACGATAAAAAAGGAATGTTACAACACGCAAAAAATAACATACAGCCCTTTCATACAGCAACAGCGTCACATACTTATGTATGTACCTCTGCACGATTTCTTTTTCATCAATATATGTAGCTTCAAGTACACCTCTAACTTTATCTGACTTACGCATCACAAGCCACCACAACAAAATAATAATAAGCACCTATGTAGGTATACACGTATGTGTGTGTGCGCGCCTTATTAAAAAAATTGCTTTTGGTCCATTTTTATTATTATTAGGGAAAGTAGTATATTGTGTAAGAATACTGTTTAGAGTACATTTTCAATAGTTGGCGCATCATCATCATCATTATTATTAGTTTATAATGGTTTCCTTCGAAGAGTGTACATACAAAGCTTGCTTGCTTGGTATTATTATTATTATTAATGTAAATTGCTCATCTATGCTGCGGTTTAAATTGAATAAGTAAATTTTGAGTAGAGTTGTTACGAAAAGGAAATTGATCCTATTGCATGTGTGTGTGTCTGTGTGTGTTATATGCAGCATTCAGTCAGTCATTCGGAGAAAAATTAACTTTTTGACATTGTTGCTTTTGTTGTTCAGCTTGCAGACGAGCATGAAAGGAATGAAAAATACAAAATTTCCGCTTCAATTTGCATGTTTGTTTTAGCTTTATATTCTTTAGCAATTAATTTGATTGTTCACCACGTAACTAACCATCACAAACACAATATTTACCGTCCGCAAATTCGTCCCAATAATAAAGCCAATAAGTTATTCTTCTTAGAGCCCTTTGGTGACATTACCTGCCGACGCATGACATATTTCGAATATTGTCATGCTCAAGGTATTGCGTGACTTTGAAAAATATATGCACACATATAACAAAAGTTGAAATTGAAATTACAACGAAATTTTAAAAGCGTAAAATATCTGTAATAAAACATATAAAAGAAAGTAAAAAAAAACCTGCTATAATCAAACTGGTGAGTTCTACTATTGCTATTATTATTATTATTATTATTATTATTATAAAATGCAAGATGGTAAATGAGTTCATCATAGCCATGTAGACATGTATTCCACGGAGATCATTTATCTAGAATAAATACACAAAGGCTTCCGTCATTGCACTCCAGCATCAAACTGACGAAATTCTGTCATGGAAAGTACCAAATTTATATTTTTACGACATTTTACAATATTTATAAGTTTACGACATTCTTCTAGCTTGTGAGCTTTGATTTTAACTCTAATGTACCAGTATTTATTGACTGCGCTACAACGGTGGTGCTAAGTGATGTTTTGCTACACTCTGAGAGCCTTGGAGAAGGAAGCTTCAAATGCCTCTTTTTTAGACATATTTATAGAATGACAAGTAAATATTGGAGTGTACAATTATTAAAACGTAGGCGGCGGGATGAGAGAGAAAAATGGTAATATTTCCAAAGAAATGTTTGAAGCTGTAACGGGCATAAATGTCTAAAATATTTAGAATTTCATAAAAGACTTGTATTAAATTAACTTGGCGATTATTTCATGAATTTTCAAAACAGGATGCAATCATATGTACCAAATTTCTTCCAAAAATAAGTTGGCGGGACTGATAGAGAAAACATCCAAGAACAAATAGAACATGGTTTAAAGGTCTAATGTTAAAAAATGACTGAGAATTTGTGAGTTTTGTCGGATCAAATTTAACATGAATTTTAAATGAAATTAGTATGACTACACAGCAAAAATTAATTTCCCATTCAACGTTAAGGAAGATTAACATGCAAAAAAATATTAAAACCGCTTTCCACGTTAAATGAAAACCCACTTCCCTTTTTGGCTTTATAACACTTTCTTTTATTTCCTTAACAAATACCACAAAAAAATGGGAGAAGAGGAGGACAAGAACAAATCAACTATATCAAACACACCATTTTAGCAAGCACTTAAGTATGAAAGTACAAAATGAGAATATTAGTTTCTACAAAAAAGAGACAAAATACTGCTCTTAGCAGGACATCAAAGTAGCAAAGTATCTAGAAAAATACTAAACTTAAACTATTTTTGTCATCATATTTAACCTTTAATTAAAAATGTGACAAACTTAATGTAATCCTTAAATTACTTGAGAATCATCAACCAAATAAAACTTTTGCTCATCAACTTCCTAAAAACTTCCCACACACACATACACGGCACTTCCCAACATACACTTAAATCACAAAACTATACGTCATCAATTTCAAATACTAACAAAAAAACAATGAACCGCCCACCATAACCCTTGAATTTTTATATATTATTTTTCCACTCAAGAAAAGAGGATAAAAAAGTATGAAGTGTGCAGTGCAAAAATATAAAAGAGATCGTTCGTTGTTGTCTGTAGAACGCCAATTCCGCAAAGCTAACTCCTCTTTCCTGCCCTGTCCTCCTCTTCCTCCCTCTTCTGCTTTTCGCAAACATACACACTCACACAAGCAAAAAAAGCGAGCAAATCCAAGAAAGCAAAAAAAACAGCAAAGGTACCTCAACTGATATGTTTTTTGTTGGAAAATATACGAAGAGGAATAAAAGACTGTAATTTATTGCTTTAGTGATTTATTTTTTTTAAACTTCTTACCATGTATGTATAAAACTCCACTACATAAATACGAACACAGTATTATTTATTTTTCTTGCAACAACAACAACAGCAGCAGCAGTAGTAGCTGTACAAGTATTCGCAGAAACCTACAATTTTCCTTGGTTTTTACTCTCTCTCACACTTGCCGACCATATAATACACTACACCCCCCACAAATAAAAAACCAAGCAGAGAGTAAAAAAACAGTATTTTAATATTTTTTTTT